>JAUEJL010011556.1:0-10006 GCA_032274825.1 Drosophyllum lusitanicum | reverse complement strand
CGGTGCATATGTGCACAACCTGTTCATACTACTAGGTTTTATTTTCACACAGGTGCGTCTAGGTGCATATATGCACCATGCACGTGTGTATCTCGTGCATATATGCACATGCACACCTAGATGCATCTGTGCACGTTAGGGTTGTAAACGAACCGAACGTTCGGTGAACTGTTTGGTGCGATGTTCGTTTATTTAATAAACAAACAAACACGAACAAAAATACTTTTTCGTTAGTTAAAGGAACGAACACGAACAAAGACCCTCGTTCATTCATTTATGTTCGTGAACGTTCATTAATCCGTTTGTTTATGTTCGTTTTTATGTATGTATATATGTGTGTGTAAATCTGTTTATATTTAATAATGTTATATTTGTACAAGTGTTCGTTCATTTATGTTCGACTAAAATTAAACGAACGAACATTAACACAAATATTTTTTCGTTTATCCGTTCGTGTTCTTTTTTTTTGTTCAGCTAAAGTTAAACGAACACGAATAAGCCTCCGTTCGTGTTCATTCAGTTCGTTTACAACTCTAGTAAACATGCAACTCAAAGTTGATTTAGTCAAACTCGTTGTCAATTCAAAAAATTCTAACAAAAAATATCGATGAGGTATAAGTACTTAATATATAACTTAAATTTTTTTAACAAAAATATAAATTATTTTAATTAATAAATAGAGAAGAAAGTAAAGGAAAAAAAGCAAAAAAGAAAGAAATACAAAAAATGTATTTTTTACTATCTATTAAAAAAATAAAAAAATAAAAAAAAGAGTATAAAAAGAGTCCGCGATTAAAAAAAATAAAAGTTTTATGAAAAGCTTTTTAAAAAAAAGAAAAAGCAATTGTCAGTGTGTGATCTTAAGAAAAAAACTGGCTCAAAAAATCCGGCTCATGCGCCATAATTCTTTTTTTAAATTACGAGTATATCCTTTTTTATTTAATTTAATTAGTTAAGACAAGAAAGTAATTGATTGGTCCATATTGGTTCTTGCGGTTCTCGTAATAAAATTGTTTCTCAAATGATCTTTTTCCTATATATATATGTGTGTGTGTGTGTACGTATATCTTTATTGGTGATAGCGAAAAACTAATGCTACTTAGATCACGAAAAACACGACTATGCATTTGATTATGTCACATTTATGGGTTTTATACATTAATGTTGCACATGTACAACATGACAGTAATCGTCGATTAAAGTGTCGTGACGACGGGCAAGGTGTTGTCGCTAATGGTGGTCGTGGTAGTAGTGATATTGAATAAATTTAGAAAATCAACTGGGAGCTTACATTACCATTTTACCATTTTCATTAAAAAAATAAAATGACTAAAAAACAAATTGATGACTCAGATTGAATTTCGCTGTTTCGTAATAATTTTGGTTCTTAAATGAACTGCCCCTATATCATATATATATATGTGTGTGTGTGTGTGTGTGTAAAAGAACCAAAATTATTACGAGAACCACGGCGGCACGACATACACACACATAAAAAGAGTAAAATGGCTAAATATGTTTTACATTGTTTTTCTCTTTTAAATTTACATCACTGCTGTTTACCACCTTCACCAATATCCATATCATTATTTTTGTTACTTCCGCTAAATACACCTTTGTACAACTACAACACATGAGCGACCGTTTGGTACAACTCTAGAAAAACAACCACGATAGTACACAATTTTATGACCATGATGTTATGTTACATATATTTTATTAATGTTACTATTGTTAAATACTCATGTGCAAATATTTGATGAATAATCATATTACGTTGGTGTAACATTTTACTCAAAAAATGATTTTTTATAAAAAAAACCATAACAATATGAGTGTTAAATTGAAAAGAACAAAATACTTGTCAAACTAATATAATTTTTATAATTTAAAACTACTTTTAGTTTTAAAAACATTTAAAGTAGATGTTTGACTTTAGTTTTAATCTGATCAACATTTTATAGAAAAAAGTATAACAACACGAGTGTCAAATCGAAGAAAATAAAATGCTCGAAAATTTGATATAACGTTTATAATTTTTAATTGAATGTTAAATATATTTTCATTTTAAATATAATAAGTGTAATATTTGACTTGGTTTTAGCAATATTCTAGCAATTTAATCTTATAGACGGTTAATATTTGAATTGGTCAACCGCCATGTCATATTTTCACGTTATAGATAATGTCATTATATTTTTATCACGTTAGCATTTTCTCTCCGTTGGTAATATATATTAATTTTTTTTTAAGAAAAAAACCGTTGATTGTGAGCCCAGTTACCGTTTTTGTGATTTGACCCGTTTTTGTAAATAAGACGGGAAAAAAGAATGTTTTTTGGTTTGCAAGAATTGAATTGGGAAGATCACCAAAAACAACGAAGAAATTCGATCTACTACTCATTTCCCATCCATATTCGTTTCTTCATATATATTTTTTTTCAAAATCAATTACATGGCGCCGTAAACATATAATGTTCATGCAGTTACAGATTGAAGAAACCTGAAAACTTATTTCCAATCACGTTTCCGTCAGAGACAGAGAGGATGGAATTGAGGAGATTCGGATTTGGTTTGATTCTCTTATTATTAGCTCTCAATGATCAAAATGTGGAAACAGTTTCAGGGTCGGAATCAAAGGAAGCGTATGTAACTCTTTTATACGGTGATGAATTTGTGTTGGGAGCCCGTGTTCTTGGGAAGTCGATTCGGGATACTAGATCCACCAAAGACATGGTCGTCTTGGTCTCAGATGGTGTTTCTGATTACGCCAAGACTCTTCTCCAGGTTTTTGCCTTAATTCTACCTTTCTCCTTAACCTTAACGTGTTAATTTGATTTTTAAATTTTGTTAAACAAGAAGAAGAACTTGATCTTCCTGTACGTAGCCATAAATCACTACCCATTTCTGTACATCCATAATGTATGTGGTAAAAAATTTCAGAATTTTGATAAACAAATTAACAAAGAAACCTTACTGTAGAACTCATGATTTCTCGTAAGATGAGTTTGCATAGGTTGATAAATGATGATCTTCTCCTCTGCTGATCAATCTCTTGTTACATTAATAGAAAGTGAAGGCCAGTTAGATGCGGGTTGTAAACAGATTCAAATAACTAAACGAGAATTAGGGGACTATGCTATTAGCATTGACTATGATATACTAGCTAAGGCGATTGCTTAACATAATCAAAAAGAAAAATCTCAACTCTTTTTAAATAGTCTTGGTTTTTGAATGGAAATTTGCAACATTCCTTGTGAATCATGTATGACACTCGATATAACCAAAAGACCATCAAAGAGGTAAGGTTAAGTTTGTTATATATGGTCCATTCATTCCATGGGGTATAAAACTCCATTTATGATGAAACTAACAATGCTTTTATCCAAACAATTTAGCTTGATGCTTATCCATAATTAAACTACTATCAATAATTTTATATTTTATCAGATGAAATGCTCGCAGTCTGTCCTAGTTTAAGCTCCAGCAAAATCATGTGTTACTGGTCTTCATCAGTCTTATGAGTCAAAATATAGGGGGCACGTGTATCTTGTATATATCAAAGACCTTTGTTAGTTCTTAATTGATTTGTTACTTTCTAAGCATTGCTGGGATTACGTACATAAGCTTATATGAAAAACTTTAATGCCACATGCTACGATTATTTCTGGGATTATCTTTTCAGGCTGATGGCTGGATTGTGAAGCCAATCAGTCTTTTGGAGAACCCTAATCAAGTGCGACCAACAAGGTTTTGGGGTGTATACACTAAGCTGAAGATATTCAACATGACTGATTATGAAAAAGGTGATTGGTTATTCAATAATTATTTAAAGACCATGTCTTATATTAATATAAGCTAATCTATGATAGTTTAAGGCTAAATTTTTTACTGAAATTACTAATTACATTCTTATTTGTTATTTTGCTGCTTAAGAATCATCAAGGCCTCTTATGTTTACTGAAATTACTGCAGTGGTGTATCTTGATGCTGATACAATCGTGGTCAAGAATATTGATGTTTTATTTAAATGTGGTAAATTCTGTGCCAACTTAAAACATTCAGAGAGACTTAACTCAGGTGTTATGGTAGTGGAACCATCTGAAGAACTTTTTAACGACATGGTGAGCAAAGTGACAACATTGTACTCTTATACTGGAGGTATAAATAATTACATATGTGTAGACCCCGTATACGACATTCCTATAGGATATGATATACAGTTCTGCTGGTTAATCTTTAACTTTACAGGAGATCAGGGTTTTCTGAATGCCTATTATGCTGGATTTCCAAGTGCACGTGTTTTTGACCCTAGCATTTCTCCTGAAGTGCTGGATTCTAGACCAGTTGCAGAAATGGAGAGACTTTCTACTCTATATAATGCAGATGTTGGACTTTACATGCTTGCTAACAAGGTAGGAAATGTTTTCTTTTAATTCTTACAAATGTCACTAGCAAAGTTATTATAAACCTTTTTATTTTATTTTATTATATTGTGTGTGCCTCATGACAGTGGATGGTAGATGAGAAAGAACTCTGTGTTATACACTACACACTCGGTCCTCTCAAACCATGGGATTGGTGGACATCATGGCTTTTAAAACCTGTCGATATATGGCAGGTATTAGTTTGTACTTGAATCTATTTCAAATGCATTTTTAAACTTTCTTTTATCAGTTGGATTGGTGGACATCATGGCTTTTAAAACCTGTGTCGATATATGGCAGGTGTTTGTTTGTACTTAAATCTGTTTCAAATGCATTTTTGAACTTTCATTTATCAGTTCAATAATATTCTAACGCTGTGCCGTAACAGGATGTCAGAGATCATCTAGAAGAATCTCTCCCAGGAACTGGAGGAGGGAGAAATCCTCATGATGATCTTCTAGTCAAATTTCTTTTTTTGCTTCCAGTATTCATCTTACTTTTTTGTTATTATCGATCTTTTCTACAGGTTAGCATTAGCAATTCTTTTTTCCCTTGAGGCTTCTGAAGGACATTATTTTCATTATCTAAATCTTGATTCATTTGGGTGATTGGTTAGACACGTTCTTTATGCGATCATGCTAGACATATATACTACAAATTCAGATCTGGAGGTGCACTTGCTTATTCTACAGTATCTTCATCCACCATTAATTCTAATCAACAGGTTTTATTTAATGCGCTACCTATGTATGAAGTATGTTTTCATAATATAAGGTTATATGTGATTAGTTAATAAATCATAATATTTCTGTTTCTTGGGGTGTAGTTCTCAAATGGTGCACATCCCATGGTGCCTGCCTTCCTTGGTGGGATTTCTATATTAGTTTGTTTCATGGCTGCAGTGGTTTCTCTTGGACTTGGTCTTTCAGTTGTGCCTCGACAAGTGAAACCGTGGACTGGATTGATTCTGATGTATGAATGGATCTTTACAATTTTCTTTCTTTTATTTGGATGTTACTTGCACATAATATATAAATGGGGGAAGATGGTAGCAAATCAAACAGGAAACCGTGGTCCTGGAGCTTCTGATTATGATTCTGAAAAAGGTTCTTGTTTCTACTTCGAAGAAGATTTCCAATTTAATTTCTATAAATTATAGGTGGCTGTTTTGACCCAATTAGTTATACAAGGGTCGATTTGGGCCGCTTCAAAGAGGTTGCAACTCACCCAAAGTATACCTATAATTCATAAAACCTTTTAAAAGCGCCTTTATTCAAATATTTAGGTTTTTCATATAACAATATTGTATTTGTTATCATATTTTAACACATTAAGTACTTATTAAATTTTTTTCAAAACACTAACAAATAACCTATATTGACCTGTTACTTGACTAACCTGATTTGTCCTCTTGCCACCTATTTCCATATTGTCCCAAATGTTCTTCAACCAGTGTTTGCTTATGCAGGCCATCAGAGGGTATCATGTGACGTTGCACCATGGTACTATGGGTTAGTTATGGCAATTCTGGCTATTGCAGCCCCTTTAACACCTGGTATTTTTGGGATTACAGCTTTATTTTTGAGGTATATATTAATCCTCACCCATAGCTTTGAGTTTATATTTTGAAACTTGTACTTACAGTTGTTTTTTTTCTCTGATAGGTTAAGTTTAATGGTTGCGGGAGGTTTAATTTTTGCATCTTTTATGACTTATGCCTCGGAACACTTGGCCATCAGGTCATTCATGAGAGGCCTTGAAGATAGAGATGTATCAAGGACGAGAAACATATGTTTCTTATGCTGCTAATCAGATTTTCAAAACAACGAATGTAAGTTATTTACTTTGTAGATCTTCATGGGTAGTTTGGTTTCTTTAGTCCAAGGTTTTATGGAAAGAATTCCATTCATGGACAAGTAGAGTCAATGTTTGACTTTTGACTTTCGAATGTAATTGAAAATTGGTTGTTGCAATTGGACTAAAGGAAAAATTAAGAATATTTTTGTTCAATTTGAATTCATAAGTAGCTGGTATGAAACCTGTTACTTTGTTGTGTGAAATGCAATAGTATAAACTTTCTGCTAGTAGTGTTGCTACAGATAGATGTTAAGCTCTGATTTAAAAGCAATTACCAAAGAGTTGTCCATCAAGATTTTATTTTTTTTCTTTAATTTTTAAATCTTTATGAAAAGTTTGCAGTTTATGAAATTACCATATTTGGATTTTGTCTTAATTAATTAAATCATTTTTATCAATTAACTTACTGGATCAAGAGTCATTATCACCTTTAAATGCTTTTTAACTTATCAAAAGAAAAAATGACTTATCTGTAGCAGTGGTTCCTTCAATATCAGAATTTAGGCATATGTCATTGGATAATTCCTTATTGAAACCTTTTAGCTGTATTATATTCTTCTAAGCATATTATATGTCTGTTATTCTCAAGTTTGAAAACACACAAGTAATCTATACATGGTATGGTCTTTTTTAATTTACACTAGAAAAATGATTATAATTTCTACAAACTGGGAGAGAATATTCATTACCAAAGAATTTGGACCAAACGCGTCCAGAATTTGGTCATTTAATATTCTTCCACTAATTAAAAATAATATTCTGAATTCACTTCACTAAGAGATATATAATATTCAGCAGCAATAACATTTGTTAAATGTGCTAAAGAAATCGACATTTTCTTTGGAAGGCCAATATTGGCAATGGAGTCTAAACCAACCCACGTCGAAGTCGATCTTAGGGGTTATTTGTTAAAACAGAATGATAAGTAATGAATGATTCTATGCCTGAATAATTTAAAGGCTCTGTATGAGACTGTGTCTGAATGAGACATGTTGTTTGATAAGGATTCTGAATGAACAATCTGAATGATGCAAATTACCATTTAAACTTTAATAGTGATCGATTTATTATATTATAAGACAACATGTAAAAGAAAGTGTATTAAAATAAAATACTTGATGCTTAATGTTTCAGAATGTACACTAAATGCTGAATGATTCTGCACGATTCTGTTGTTTCATTCAGCACAGTTCTCCTTCAGATGCAGCAATCAAACACACTAAATGCTGAATGATTCAACATTCAGCGCTGATCGAATGGTTCTATTTAGCAGCAAAAAAAAAACAGCCACTTAGTCTTAAGTATTAACTAAAGCATGCTTCTGAACACTAATAATAATCGACTCGTTAAATTTGGTAATTACGACTTCAAGTTTCTACTTCTTTAAATGTTTGTAGTAACTTTTAGGCTTATATATTCTTGGTCTTTTAATCTTTCAATAATTAAATGATGTATAATTAGTTTTCCAGCCCGTCCAATTTAATAAAGACTTTGAAGTTGTATTAGAATGAGATTTGAGGTTTGAATATATACTTCACATGAAAAAGGTTCAACTAATAACCGTTTTTCATACGATAACTACGAAAACTAAACTTTCTCATATTAATACCTTCAGAAAAGATTTGGAATGAAGTCATGAAACCCTCTCTAATCAATTCAACGAGAACCCTAAATTATTAATTGATAATTGATAGAGCGATTGTGAATAAATGTAGATGTAGTATTTGTTTGAGTTATCTATTTTACCTTTGACTAACTTAATAGATTTTTAAATATAATTTTTATTTTTGATTGTTAAGTTATTATTAAATAAAATAGGGTATCAAGTCATCTTTAAATTAGCTGGTTTTCTAAATGTCACCTGTTTCAACATGTTTTTAACACATTTTAATTTCGTGTTTGGTTTTATCAACCTAGTTCATATTTTTGTCAAAATCATGAACCTTAAATGCTAATATAGTAGAAAGACTAGAAATGGGAAGGAAACTTGCTCATTATGCTCTTTTTTTACAACAAACATGCACATAACCTAAATCTAAACCTTTGTGTTTCAAGTGAGACTTAAATCCTTAAATCTAAAAGAGAAAGAAACATCTTACACACATTGATATTGATACCGGTAGGCCAAAGGCCCTTTGGTCAATCATAATGCTCTTAGTAGTTAGTATGACTAATTTCTACCTTACACATTCACAGTCTCCGTTTTAATATGCATTATGCTCCTGTTTTATTTAAATTAGTGTCAACTATGAGTGTGTTCGTTACGCAGCTTTTTGAAGCCGGTAGCCTTTTGTTTTGAAAGAAAAAGCTACAAGTCTTGTTTAGATGAAAAAGCCGGAAGGTTTTTTTATAAACAAAAAGATTCTGGAGGAGCTTTTAAAACTAGTCAGAAGCTTTTTATATACAAAATTACCTAAATACCCTCTTTAATTGTTGTACAATTCCTCCTATTTTTATAATTTGTCATTTTTTTTATCATTTTACATTATTCAGCTCTAGTTACCAGTTATTTTGCCAAACATATATATACAACTAAAAAATACAGCTTCAAGCTCCAGCTCCAACTTCCAGCTATTAGCAACATCTATCAGCTGGTTACGTCAAAAACACCCTTTATATTTCTATGGAAGATTGGCATATACTACGTGCAACAAAAATTGATCACATCAACGATTGTAGATCCTTGACGATATGACGTGTGAGACCGAAGACAATATGAAAACCCGTTACCCTCACTTGTTTAGCTAGAATTGATTCCGAAGATGGAATCTTTGTAAGGAGGGAGGAAATGTAATACCTGAAATTTTGTGAAATTATAAAATATATATAAAATGCAAGTTTTAGTAAGAATTAGTAAAATTATGTGTATATGCTGCTATTTAAATGTTATATATTGTATATGTATAACTACAACTTGAAATTGTAATAAAATGTAAAAGGAAAGAAAGTAGGAGGACCTAAGGTGTAAGTATGTATATATATGAGTTTAACTCCAATAATTGGAGTCAAGGAGACTCCTTTTGCTAGAGAAAAATGTAAGGGAGGGAGAAAGAGAGTTCTAGAAGTCTTGCAAGGGAAGGAAGAAGAAATCAAGGAAAAATTGGTGATTTTGTGTTTGGATTTAAGACTTGGGGTGTTTGTTCTTCAATTTCTTCATCTTTAACTTTGATTTGAGCAAGAAAGCAACCACTCAAGTTGGGTTTTGTTAATCAAGTAAGTTCTACTCCTAATTGTGTTTGATTTTGAGTTATGGTGGTTGTTTATGGTGAATTATGGTTGAATTTGTGAATATTTGTTAGTAAATGGGTCAAAATGGGGAAAGATAGTGAGGTTAGGGTTTTAATGTTCAAAGTGATGATAAATGTTGATATTATAGTGTTTTGAAACATATTTGAGCCTCTCTTGTGCTGCAATTGAGTTTGTGTTGGAAAGAATTGGATTTGGCAAATTTTAGTGTTGAAAACAAGCTGCAGGTTACTGTTTAAGCTAGCTCGCGGCGCGAGGTCCTTGTTTGGTGATGGTCATTTTTCCAGAGATTTTCTCCCGGCGCGAGCCACCCTGTCTCGCGGCGCGAGACCCCTGAAACCTCCAAAATGTTGGTTTTGACCCCATTTGACCTTGTATTTTATTTGGGATTGTTTCTAGTAGTTATGGGGAGTTTATAGGGAGTCTTAAAGACCCGAAATGAGTGTTCAAGTCGTGTTTTGAGTCTATACTCTTGTG
>JAUEJL010011555.1:0-22160 GCA_032274825.1 Drosophyllum lusitanicum | reverse complement strand
AAACCTAGAATTTCAAGTCTTGAAGAACATAATCAAGAACAAGGATGAATATGAACTTACAATGATCAAAGGATGATTAGGAACTGATCTTGGAGTGATTCTAAGCCTTAATTCACTGCTGGAACAAAGCTTAGTGAGTTTTCTTTCAAAAACCCAAAATCAAGAATGAAGAACACAAGTAGGAGAAGATGAAGATGGAGCTTACAATGAAGAAGGTGATGATCTAGGGCTGATTTTTATCTTCAATTTGCAGTAGGAATCAAGCTTGAATTGATCTTCAATGGTTTCTCCTTCAATGGTTGCAAGAACAATATGAGAGAAAGGAAAGAAGAAAAGAGTCTGTGTGTTTGTACGTATGAGTGTGTATCTGTGCAAATATTAGAACCGACTTGTGGATTGATAATATCCACAAGTGGGTATCTTGTTCCCCTTTTCGACAAACAACTCGTCTCTCATTTAACCGTTTCAACTAACGAGGATATTTTTGGAATCCTCGTTTGAAACTGTTCGATATCTTATAATGTTTATCTATTTTTATTATTATTTTTAATAACCCATTTATTTATTATTTTCATACGTAATATCATTTTCTAATATATATATATATATTATTTAATTAAATTAAATAACCGACGTACCACGTTCGCACACGTTTAGGCCCGATTTGAGGATGTTACATAAACCTTTGCCTTGGCCCGCATTGGTTGTAGGTTCGGCAGAACCGCCGGTCCTCTGGACTCCCCTATGGATTGTGTGTCTTGTATTTTACTTGCCTGTGTATTGAGAATTGCTGTTTGCTGTTGTGACTTGGCTTCCTCTCATTTAGCTTTGTGCTGATTCCCCACTATTGAACCTTTTTGCAGGTTTGGTGTTTCCAGCTGTTTAGCTGAGGTTTCGATAAGGGAAAGATTGACCAACGCTCTGATAATGATTTTGTTAAAAGACGAGCCATGTTTTATTTGTAACAACCGATGTTTGAGATGGTTGTAAATATTTGTATATTATGTAAATTACAATCTGTTTATGCTTCCGCAACGAGTTTAAAAAAAATGGCTTAGATTTTGCGGTGTTACATAAGTTGTCTTCGATAAGATGATCCACTATCATCCTTTGCTATTTATCCTTTGTAGTGTAGTCGCTTCATTTCACAGTTTTGGAAACTTGCTCCAAGGTTTTAGATAAAGGTCTTTATTTAACAAATTGTGATTATAAGATATATCTCCTTCAATACATGAATAATGAGTTATTTCCTTTAGTAATAAGTCTGTGTCCAATTCAGATCTTGTGAGATCCAAGATTGCTTCCATTAAGCCTTCAAAGTTTAAAGTTAATTTGGCTAAAAATTTGATTTGTGGGGTTAGAGGTAGATCATGTGGAAATAAAAAGAGTTGATTGACGAGGTAAGTGTGCTTGTTATGGGTGTTTAAAACCGGATATCTGAAATTTTGGAAAATAGATTTTCAGTATTTGAATCCGAAATTTCGGATATCCGAAATATTAGAAAATTTTAAAAATATATATTTTTATATAATTTTTAAAAAAATATAATTACTAAATAACCATATTTTAAACTTTAATCATCAAAAAATAGCTTAAATATGCTTCAAAATGAAAAATACATGTATATAAAACTGTATATGTTAAAAAAATCAAATAAATAAGAAATAAATAAAATATTTTCCAGATATCGGATAACCAAATTTTTAGAAAATCACTGTCCGAATTTTAGGATATTCGGATCAGATGCTCGAATTCGGATTATTTTGAACAACCCTTACTTCTCATCGTAATTGATATTGTCTATGCCATATCCATTCTCTCTTGTTTACAACCTTTTTAGAACAAATAGAGCTGACACATGTACAGTCATATTAGATAAATAATGGGTTTGAATTGAAGTCGGAACAAAAACGGGTTGAAAAAGGATGAAGATATATGTGGAATGAGAAACAAAACAACTTTTATATACCTTCACTATTTCATAATATCTCAACAGATTGCTTGATTTCAAAATGGCTACAATATTACATCATGTGATGTGATTTTTTTCAAATCAAATATTCAAATGTGGTCTCATATACATATCAACAACCACAAACACCAATAACTAATGTGAAAACATCAAAGATGTCAAATATAAAATGTTTGTGATTTTGTAATTTATATCAAGTATGAAATATTATTTTCAAGAAATAAAAGGTTTCAATAATAATCACTTAGCTTTAAGTGGAAATCAATTCTTAATTCAAGTCAAAACCCATAGACACTAGCGATCTTAAAAAAATGTGCAGCATGAAATATATATAGTTAGATCTTAAAAATACAAGGTGTTGGGTGTTAATGTTATAGTTAATTTTCTAGAATGTTAAACGTTTTCGCGGTATATATTTAACTTCTTAGCATTTGACATTAATTGCAAATACATGAATTAAATCGAGGACTTAATATAAACTAATCAAAACATCCGTTTACTCTCGCTTATAGTCTAAGGTTTTCTTCTAGTTTGTCGCTCTCGATCACAAAGTAACTCCTTACCACAACCAAGGTAAGCCTAGTTCATTTATATATATGATTAAGCTCTAATTTATATGCAAATAGCTTGTAATTACCGAATAAATCGTAAGTAAGTTTTTTAATACATTAAATTAGTCTACTATATATTGACAAAGGGAATGATTTATGATGCTAACATCTACGTGGGTGTCATTGCACTAATAGATAACTTAAATAATAAATTCACCTAAATACCGATCATTTACGTGTTTTATGAGAACCACGAAACCTAAGTTTAATGATATTACAACCATTTCCAGAAAAAAAAAATATTTTTTCATATTAATCATCTTACTATATCCTCATACTCATCAGACGATGATATGTGAAACACTCTAACTCTCTTTCGTTGATTTTGATAATTGTCTTAATCTTATAAGTATGATGATAATTATGAATATAAAATGGGAGGATATAAAACCTTTCATCATTTTCGCATATTACCGTATCTATCAATTCACAAAGTAGTGAGGCAATTTATCATGAGATTTTCAAGGGCAATATACTCTTTTTATCCTTAAATTTTTGAGTTATTCGTCTTTCCAAAAACTCGCAATAAATTGATCGGGCAAGATTATCCTAACCTTTTCATCCGGATCTCGATGGAGACATGTGTGGTATTGCTTCATAACACACACAGAGAGAGAAGGATGATGTCGTAGGTTTGGACAATGACAGCGGCACCATATCTGAAGTGTGTTGAATGACGGGGCTATATCGGAATACCAGAAGTACCAACGCCAAACCGAGGTACATAGACATTAGAATATTCGTTGCTTTCTTTCCTCGCCATCATATAATTTCTCTAGCTAAGCACTTAACGCTTTGGTGTATGGGCGACCTTTGAATTGGGAGTAGCTTTGCAAAGTCGCGGGGTGGTTTTCGATGGGTTAAAACATGAGAGAGAAATGAAGTTCTAAGAGATGGGGCTTGAGGGTGGTGAAAGAGAACACATAACAATATGTGTAGTGTTTACAGAGAGGGAGAGTTAGGTTTTGAAAAGTCAGAAGAGATACGCTGGCTCTTGAGTTTCATACTTTCTTTTATCACATTTTCCTTCTAAATCATTAAAAAGTTGACATTTACATTCCATTGTTTAATTTATAGTAAGTAATTTAGTTTTATTTTTAATGTATAAATTAAGATAAGTATATTACTAAGGTCGCATGTGGTTCGCGAAATGTTTCTGAAGTAATTGGAATTTGTGAAGGAACTGAAATTGGAATTTGTAATTTGTTTGGTTGGCAAAAAAAGGTAATTGGAATCCAATTCCATATTTTGCTTGATTCGCAGACAACGTAGATGAATTTGATTTCAATAATATAAGATGACAGAATTGTCTTTCCTGTTCTTTTTATTTAATTTTAGTTTGTTTTATAACTTTTATGTAAAAATATATTATATTAATTATAAAACCATGTTAATAAATATCCCAAGTTAAAATTCATATTCAACATGATGAACAAAAAAATTATCAAGATGATGAACATTTTTTTTCATTTTACTTAATTTAAGTCGGTACATTTTTCCTGCGCATATGAATTCATATTCAAGATGATGAACGAACAATTTATCATCTAGCTAACAATCAAGGACAAATTCACAAATTTATCATCTTACTAGCAATAGCTATTATATTCATTAACATTGTTTCTCAAATTCACAACTTCAACATAAAAGAAGTTTCAACATAAAACAACCGAGGTTCAATAGATTCAACATGGCTGCTACAGATTCAACAATTCAACATAAAACAACCGAGGTTCAATAGATTCAACATAGCTGCTACAGATTCAACAATTCAACATAAAACACAGTTTCTCAAATTTACGATGGGTTCTACATATTCAACAATTCAACATAAAACATACTCAACATGGGTTTTCTAAATAAAACACATGAGATTCAACAATTTCAACATGAGTTCTACATATTCGACATAAAACACTGTTTCTCAAATTCACGATGGGTTTTACAGAATCAACACTGGGTTCTACAGATTCGTACACACAAATTCAACAAATCAGAGCTAAAAAAACTTGAGATTCAACAGTCTCAACATGGGTGCTACCGATTCAACATAAAACACTGTTTCTCAAATTCACGATGGGTTCTACAAAATCATACACATAGATTCAAGAAATTAGATATTCTAAGAAAAAATAAAAACACAAACTCACCTGAGGTTTAGGCGGAGGAAGGCGGCGACAAAACGGAGGAAGGTGACGATTGACTGCACTATGGCGGCGATGCAGGTGCTACGGAGGAAGAGGAGTCGAGCATATGAGGGCTAAAGAGTAGACATGGAAGAAGAAGATATATATTAGGACTATAGATGTACAAACGCATTGTGGGTAACAAAGTAATCTTCCACATCTCCTCATACAAAGGATTTTAAAATTCCTTCATCACTAGATGAAATTCTCTTTCCCTCTTTTAATTGATTTCAATCCCTTGAGGTTCTCTCATTAAAGTGAACAAAACATAGAAATTTTCATAATCCCAAAGAGTCTTGTCAACCAAATGGGCTCTAAGGGTTTAGTTTTTATCTTCATATTGTAGTTTATGTTTGTCTAGTTACCTTAGTTTAGAATTAGATATCATATTAAAAAATTAAAATTTTATATTTGAAAGAGTTAATATTAAATATAAAGGTGTATTAGATAAAAATGAATTTTACTAAATATACATTTAATACATTTATAGAATAAGATGGACTAATGTAGATTTGTAAACATATTAATTTAATATCATAACTAAAAATAGAGGTTTTTAGAATTGATTTTAAACCAATAAGAGTGTTGTTCATAGAATCCTATTTATACATATACTCTCTCACGTGTATAATTGAAGACATCAAATCAATGTTGTATACTTATTCTAAATCAAAAAAATCAACTATATAGCCATATAGGAGGGTGTCATGTTCTAACTTAGTAAATAGTTATAATGTTAAAAAGAGAAAATCTTTGGTTGGAACCTACCTTGACTCATTAATTACAATTATTTTGGAAAAGGTAATTAAATTTCATAACGATTTCAGAATTGTGTTTAATAAAGTTCATTTAAAAACATAGTCCTGAAATTTTAATATTTAAATACATGTGATTTGTAAAAGCATCACATGTGAATTATGAAAAATTACGAAAATGCCACCCCGCACAAATTTTTAAAATTTAATCTGAACCATTGATGACATTGATCCAAAGGCTAAAATTAGTCCTTTAGGACTATGAATTATTTATGTACTATATTGAACATTCTTCAACGATTTTATTGAGGTTCTTAAGTTTTATTCAATTATATATATATATGATTTTTGCTGTCATAAAAAAATGTGGACGGCTTTTGTGTAAAAATACTAAAACTTGGTTAACATGAAGTAATATTCGTTTTAAAAAAAGCGAGATACATATATGAAGGTAATATAACCATCTCCTCATTACCTACTGGATAGATATATCAATTGCTTTTCATAAGAGAGGTCAATGATTCAAATCCCATAGGGGTATCAATCAGGTGATAAGGAGGAGGCTTCAAAAAGAGTCACTGGTAAAATAGTTAAACCATGTACATCTGAACCAAATGTTCGATTGGATGAGCCCTAATCAGAAAAAACTCCTTATAGAATGTATATAGGTAATATGATATTGATTTGTTTAAATCATTTTTTACGTATTAATATTCATAGAAAAAAGGCAAAAGATATCAATTCTGAATTGCACTTTAAATTTGTGATGAACCACAATTTGTTTGTCTCAGCCTCTTAGAACATGGGGTGTACTCCTCTTGAAGCATCCCATGCTTCAAGCCACATTCAACGTAACCCACATCATGCTTCAGCCATGCTTAAACACCAGTACTACCCACAATTCGCATACTTCAAACTTTTTTATTTAAAAATACTCTTTTCTCTCTCCTCTTTTCTCTCTATTCGGCAAT
Organism: Drosophyllum lusitanicum; assembly: GCA_032274825.1. Lineage (NCBI taxonomy): Eukaryota > Viridiplantae > Streptophyta > Magnoliopsida > Caryophyllales > Drosophyllaceae > Drosophyllum > Drosophyllum lusitanicum. The sequence goes on along the minus strand of JAUEJL010011555.1, from coordinate 15,665 downwards.
CAAATGCTGAGACTCTATGCATTTTTACGATATCGCCCCATGAGGGGTGGTGTTTGCTTTAGTATCACAGCTCCACCTCAATATGTCGAGAGAATGCAGAGGACATACCCATGCTCTTAGTTAACCATCTCAAGTCTAAACTCTCAAGGCCCAAGGCCACACATTATTGGGTCTTATTGGGCTGAAAGCAAAATGCGTCAGGAATAAAAATAACAAAAAAAAAAAGAAGTCGGGTTTGCTTGCTTGGGGAGAAAGAATTGCAAGGGTTCTGTTTTGCTTAATACCATTTGTGCTCCTATTCGTTCTTTCAAGAACACCATCTGCAATCTGTAATCCGACCATCTGCTTCAATTCTCGGTTTAGGGTTTTTTAGTCTCTCATTTTCTGCTATCTAGATCATGGAGCCGGAACCAAGCAATACCAATACCACTAAGGGTAGTGGGAATCCCAAAGAAGAAGCTACTTTGAAGGTCCCTTCTAAAGATCCAAAGAAGAAAGATGATAAGAAAGACGAAGATCTTGTAAGTGATAAGTTGTTTTCTTTCGGTAATTGAATTGAACAATTCTGATTGTTGTTTTTGGTTTTGTTTTTCAATGTGATAGTCGGAGGAGGATTTGGCCTTGAAGCAGCAATTGGAGCTATATGTAGAGAGAGCTCAGGATTCTGATCAAGGGTTACAAAAGGTTGCTCTTGAGAGCATGAGGTACTACTTTTTAAAAGGATAACGTTGTTTATGTTGAACAAGGACGCTCTTTGGCATTATTTGTTTTGTAATTTTTTTTTGTTCTAGTCGTTTCGAGATCTATTAGCTGATTCGTCTGAGTGCCTGAAATTCGATTACGACGGGCTTATGAGTTACCACACACTTGTTCTTCAGGAACGCTTGCTTTTTTTATATTTTTTTGGGTTAAGCAGATGGAAGTTAGGGTTACAGAAATAAAATTATGTTGAAGGCCTATGAGGAATTGGTGCTACATATTCATTAAAGCATACCATGTTTGATGAAGAGAAAACTATGAAATTGTTATGGCTAATCTTTAAAGAATTATTTGTGTACTTCACGTGAAGTATGAATCTACCAGGTGTAATCACTGCAGAATGGGATCTATTGACATGCAAGGAAGTTGAGGAAAACTTTCATCGTGAAGAAATTTAATTGAACCTGGTTTAGGCCAGTGGTTTAGTAAATTATTTAATTTGGTTAAGATGCACTATTTGTGTGTTGATTTTTTGAACTTTTTTGGGAACATGGTCTATGAGTAATAAGCTTCAGCTGTTAACTTGTCGAATTGCTTGCTTTAAACTTAAGTTGTGTTAATCAGTTCTGGAATGGATTCCTCATTAAGAATCACATGATTAGAAAAGCCTTCTACATTCGAATTTCTGCCATGAAGGGCCTTGCTAGACCTCTTGTATAGTCAACTTGGTCATATTTCAGTTATCTTTGCATTAAACACTTTGTCTTAGTTACAGGTCTCATAGAAATTGTAGATTGCTCTTCATGCTACCTGACATCGTTATGATATTTATCTATATATGAGGCCACAGCATCTTATGAAATTGTATAGTCAACTTAGTAGCTAAACAGCATCTTTATTACTTATTGTATTGTAAATATCATACTTATCTTTATTAGTTATTGTATTGGAAATATCATGTTAAGTAAGTTCTAATCTAAGAGGGATTCTTGAGTGGAGCTGTAATCTTGATTTAACAATTGGGACACAGAGTTACTTTTTTTTCTCGTAATCACTTATGTGGACTGTTTCTGTGCATGCTTTAACCCATAGAGAGGCCTGCTGCATTTTATGTTACTAGACCAACTGCATTACTGGATGTCAATTCACATCTTTTGCTGCAGAAGTTACTTTATCTGTATACATACTAGACATGTACATATCTCTATCAAATAAAAATGTACTTTAAGCTATGATACTAACAATCTTCATTATTTGCTTGTAGGCAAGAAATTAGAACATCAACAAGTTCTATGACTTCAGTCCCAAAGCCACTGAAATTTTTGCGTCCACATTATGGAACTCTAAAATCATATTATGAGACAATGCCAGATTCAGATTTAAAGGTACCCCTTCCATTTTGTCATATACATCCTCTTCTGTTTTTTTCCTGTTTCCTTTTCTTTTTCTCAATCTTTCTGATTGGATTTATCTTCTGGTTCAGAAATTGCTTGCAGATATACTTTCGGTTTTGGCTTTGACAATGTCTGCAGAGGGTGATCGGGTAAGGGTATCATGTGCATATATTAATGTACATGTTTCTAGTACATATATAATCATTGCGGTGTGGTCCTTGATGCTGTTTGGATATTGTGAATAGCTACTAAGGTTTTCTATATTTTGCATCTTCAGGAGAGTTTGAAGTATCGGTTGCTAGGTTCTGAAGGTGATATCGGTTCCTGGGGTCATGAATATGTTAGGTAATCACTATATTCCTCTTTGTTTTGTAAACCTTAATGATCACATCATCAATTACAACTGCAAAAAGAAATAAAAAGTTCATCCATATGCAAGATTTTATATGGGTCCATAGTTGCTCCAATAGGATTGGAAGTGGAAACTTTGTGCTCTTTGTACAACAACATTCTAAGGGTGGTCTTCCTTCATCACACCGTACATCACATCATGTCACATCAGTTTTTATTCTCCATCGCGCTATCCATCACACTAAACCCTACCTCCATCACACTCATTTAAGCGCCTCCTTTTTATACCTAAAAGCTTAATAAATAGAAGAAAAGAAACACATGCACACTGAGAGAGTCAGCTCACTTGGGAGCATCACGCCGGCGATCACACTGCCTCCATGCCAATCACGCTGCGAAGGCTCAGCATCACCCCCTTCGCTCTGGGAAAAGATGATGCATAACGGCTCTCCTAAGTGGTAAAAGTGAAGGGTTTCTTGTTTCTACGTCAACTTGAGCATAGTTATCATCATATGCCACATAGTTCCACTTTTTAGAGTTGTAATAAAGATAGAGCTTTACTTGAGCACGCTCGTGCGAAGTTGTGCTGTAGAATACTCCAAATTCAATTTAGTGGCCTAAACAATTGTTTTCAGTGTTTTAGCTCTCATGTTTATCTTTTTTAGGTCTTGTGAATCTGCTTATTATATTGTACAGTATTTTGTTTGTTCACTATTATTGCTGCATATTCCTTAAGGTTGGGATTTCCAATTTGAAATCTTGCATTGAGATTGTATAGAAACCAAATAGATTAGAAAACCATGAATCTTGAAAATGCAACTTTTTGCTATTCATCCGTATTGTTATTTTGTGTATATAGTAGATGTGCCTATGACCAAGAGAACAAGTAATTCATCTATGTGTTTGTCAAAGACTATGCAAGCATCATATCATATGTGACATTGTAATGCAACATTGCTTTCACGTTTCAGAGATATTCTGCATTTCCTTTTTGCATTACTATGTAATTATTCCATATCTTGGAATCAGCCATGCAAATCATAGATTTCTGAGATAGTTCTTCTTACTTGGTTAGTTGATCTGATCACTGATTGTGTCATCTCTGTAGGAATTTGGCTGGTGAAATTGCGCAAGAATATTCAAAAAGAGTGGTACTGGTTTCTGCCTTGATGTTTTAGCTTTCTTATATATTTGATGTGTCGGTGCAAATTGCACATGAGGCAAATGCAAGTCCAGTTTGTGAGATATTGCTTGCTGTTTATTTGCGGAAAACTGCACTGTGAATACTCTTCTATGTTTCTCTTGTTTTTTAAAGAATGAAAATGGAGCCTAATAAGAACTAACTTTTATGGAATTGAGTGCCTTTGTGCTTGTCTGTGTTGATAAGCATGTCACTTGAAACGTAGTTATTTTTCGTTTTGCATGTCACATTACATATATATAACAGACTTCGTGACATTCCAGAATGAGGAGGCACCTGTAAATGATCTAATAGAGCTTGTGGAACAGATTGTTGCTTTTCACATGAAGGTATGGCTTCTATGATTCTTTATTTCGAATTGTGATTTTTTTCTTTATTCAAGTGTTTTATCAACTATTTGTCTTCATGCTGGTTTCTTATTTAAACATTACTTAATGCAGCATAATGCTGAACCTGAGGCCGTAGATCTCTTGATGGAGGTATTTTGATTTATAATATTTGACATACTTGATCTACTGGTTATAAAGATGAAAACGAATGTTAACTCCGAATAATTCAGGTTGAATTTCTTGATCTACTAGTCAAGCATGTTGACAGTACGAATTACAAGAGAACTTGTCTTTACCTAACAAGTTCGGCAAGGTAAACTAACTATCTTCTGTGCTCCATTTAGAATTTATTTTGCACATTTATGTGTAGTTTTTTATCTTATTCTTTTCTGCTTGTTCCTTACATTTGTGCTCGACAGCTCGTCACATTATATGCTTGTGTATGAGTGTTTTTTCGTTTCCAAAATTTTGTAGATACCTCCCTGGACCTGACGACATGTCTGTTTTGGATATTGCGTACACAATATACACAAAATTTGAAGAATATCCGAGTGCGCTTCAGATTGCCCTCTATCTCGACAACATGCAGGTCTGTGTTTCATGGTTATTTGAATATATTTATTTGTTCTATGATTTATAAATTGATGATTATGTCAGATCTTTTGCATCCATAGAGTAGATAAAAAAAATTAAGAATATAACAGTGTTTGAGCTACCAAGATATATACGTGCTTTCATGAAGTGTTGTAGTGTTTGTGGGCTACATCATGTAACTCATTTCATCCTTTCAATTTATGATTTAAATGGCTCTCACCATTGGTTACACTAAAGTACGGGTTTATTAATCTAGAATGATCGTACATAGTTTCAAGGTCTAGATTACTGTATTTTTTATAAGAGATTATAAAGCCGATTCAGATAAACGTGTGTTTGACTCTTTAGATAACAAGCTAAGTAAGATGTCTATATAATTAAATTTAAAACATAGTTTTTGTGTGCACAGAAAAGTATTGGTTACTTGAAGTTCATTTAGGACAGGATTTGAAAAAAACCCTTTCTTTTTTATTAGGGTAAATGCAAACAATTTCATGATAAGATGATTGATTCTGTTTTCTGTGTATTGGGTTTGTGTTCTGATACTCATTTAATATTTCCCTGGCAGCATGTGAAGCACATTTTTACTTCCTGTCCTGATCTTTTGCGGAAGAAGCAGTTTTGTTACATTCTTGCTCGACAAGTAAGTTTTTAGTCCTCATAAAATGTTTGTTTTCTCATAATTGGTATTGATCATAACGGTCCTTCATGTCACTGTTAGGCCATTTGGTAGTGTACGTATACACAATGACCTACTTTTACTGCACCATGTGTTCTATTGATGTATGTTTATACCAGTTAAAAGTTTCACTGCAATGCAGTGATTTGTGAGCATACTGTGATCTTGTAACATATTCTCCACACATGTTATTATTTGGAAACAGTTTCTAACGTGCCTAAAAAGTTTCACCGAAATAACCAACCATGTTTGATTTGTACATGGTTATATGAGCTTGATTTTCTGGATCTCAATAGTTTCTTTAAGAGAATACAGAGATTCACTGAAGTCCCTGGAACGATTACTAAAGCGGCCTTATAGATGAAAACAACTCATTTATGTGTTGAGTTATTACTTGAGTAGCATTTCATTGAGTTAATGTGTAGCTTTATTCACAAGGCGGCAAATGAAATCTTAAAAATCTTTTATAGTTAATATAAAGAGATTTAGTTAAGTTTATTGAGTTATAACTTGAGTAGAAGTTTGATGAACTGGTGTGGTGTTGCTTTATTTGTTGAATGGCTGCAAATAAGCATCAATGGTATAAAGATGTCATTTTGTGCAGGGAATAAGTTTTGAGCTTGATGAAGAGATGTGTGCTGATGATGAAGACAGGGAGGCCTTGCAAGAGATTATCAATAATACTAAACTAAGCGAAGGCTATCTTACCCTTGCACGAGATATTGAAGTCATGGAGCCCAAATCACCTGAAGATATTTATAAGGTTTGAACTCTGAACCCCTGAAAGCTGCTTTATAAGTTAATGCTATTGCAAAACTGTTGAAATTAGATTGTACAACCCTTTTGTTTTCTTTCATTTGTTCATGATCATGTTTAACTCGTTATCCCTTTGTACTTGGTACTTTTATTCTTTAGGCGCATTTACTTGATGGCCGGGCAAGTGCGGGTGCTAGTGTTGATTCAGCCAGGCAAAACCTGGCAGCAACGTTTGTAAATGCGTTTGTGAATGCTGGCTTTGGTCAGGTAGACTGTTTATCCGTATTTATAAATTTTCTGTGTGTGCTATCGTCCTTCAATGTTTTGTTTTTCTCTCTTTAAGGATAAATTAATGACGGTTGCTTCAGAGGCTTCTGGTGGAGGTTCTTCTGGAAATTGGCTTTTTAAGAACAAAGAACATGGGAAAGCCAGTGCTGCTGCAAGTTTGGTATGTAATAGCTTCTTTTTCCCTGAATAAATTTATACTGTATATCTAAATTGTATTTGCATATGAACTGTAATATTTGTTTGTACCATCTTAGGGAATGATTGATCTTTGGGATGTTGACACTGGTCTTGCTCAACTCGATAAGTACTTCCATAGCAATGATAATCATGTCATAGCTGGTGCTTTATTAGGAGTTGGGGTTGTAAACTGTGGTATCAAGAATGACTGTGACCCTGTGAGTACCCCTCATCTTTAGTTCTATTCTTTTACATCAGATTGAGTGCGATGTTCTTTTTTATATATAAGTTTGTTGTTCCTTTCAGGCCTTGGCACTTCTTGCTGATTATCTGGATAAAGAAGATTCTTCTATTAGAATTGGTGCCATAACTGGTCTTGGTCTTGCATATGCAGGCACTCAGAACGAACAGGTGTGCCCTAGTTTTTCTCTAATTGTGTTTCTGATAGGAAAATATAGTGTTTTTTTTTTGTTTTATTCAAATTAAGCGGCGTGTCTTAGAAATACTTGAATTTCTTAGAATGTATAAAAAGAATATTATTCTTTTCAGATTCGAGACAAACTGACTCCCATTCTTGGAGACCCGAAAGCACCACTGGATGTTATTGCCTTCACTGCAATTGCACTAGGTTTGGTGTATGTTGGTTCCTGTAATGAGGAGGTTGCTCAGGCAATAATATTTGCACTTATGGACCGAAGTGAGTCAGACTTGGGGGAGCCACTTACCAGACTATTACCACTTGGCTTAGGTCTTCTTTACCTTGGGAAGCAGGTAAATAGAAATGCATATGTTACACAACAATTGTTTTCAGAAGGATAATTTTGGGCTTTAACATTCAAACAACTTTATACAGACTGGGTAGTAGCAACTACTTTTACTATTTGTTGTAATATTCTTACAAGCAGTGATCTTGACCTTTGTATTTGCCCAACAGGATAGTGTGGAGGCTACCGCTGAAGTATCAAAGACATTCAATGAAAAAATCAGAAAATATTGCGATATGACCCTGCTATCTTGTGCCTATGCTGGAACAGGAAATGTTTTGAAGGTAATTTACTCTCAAAGACTATATAGAGGTGGCAATTTTGATCCATTTACTTATGAATGGATAGATTTGGATAGTGTTTTTATCTATAACTGGTCAGAACATAGCTAAAAGGGGAGTGGGTCAAAGAGTTCAAATTCGGCCACTTTCTATTTTAATGCATGCAACATCTTTAGCTTTTATTCAAAAGATTGTTGTAATAATTTGTTCTGTAATAATGATTAATGCAACTATTATGTGTAAACTGTAAGAAAATTGATGAACTGTCTGTGGGTCAGCCCGTCCTACCCAATTTGACCACTACAAAAAGTAACAAGGTTAACCAGTTACCGAGCCAACCTGACTCTCTCATCTTGCCACCTTTATCATAAAGACTTATTTCCTGCAAAATTTGCTGATGGTCTTCTTGTATCCATAGGTTCAACACTTTCTTGGTCAATGTGCCCAGCACCTTGAGAAGGGCGAAACTTTTCAGGGTCCAGCTGTGCTGGGTATAGCCATGGTAGCAATGGCTGAAGAACTAGGGCTTGATATGGCAATCCGTTCGTTAGAGCATCTTTTACAGTATGGGGAACAAAATATCAGAAAGGCTGTTCCATTGGCTCTTGGCCTTCTCTGCATTTCAAACCCCAAGGTGATGAATTACATGACCAAGCCTGCTTGGAGCATTTGTCAATTTTGTTGAATGTTAAACCTAATGTCTATTGTTTGTTTTGATTAGGTCCATGTTATGGATACTTTGAGTAGGCTCAGTCATGATGCTGATACAGAAGTTGCTATGGTAGGCGTTAAATATTACTGGTTAGGTATATGTGTATTTGAGCTTGCACGTGTGTATATGACAACACGATAACTTTCTTGAGGTATTGTGCAGGCAGCAGTCATCTCTTTAGGATTGATAGGTGCAGGAACAAACAATGCTAGAATTGCTGGCATGCTTCGGAATCTTTCTAGTTATTACTACAAAGAAGCCAGTCTTCTCTTCTGTGTAAAGCTTTCTACGCTAATTAACAAGCACTCTTTGACTTTTGTTCTTGCACAGCCGACGTATAAGGGCATTTATAATGTATGTATCTACTATGTTTTGCAGGTGCGAATTGCTCAAGGTTTTGTACATATGGGGAAGGGTTTGTTGACCCTTGCTCCTTACCACTCGGAACGGTTCTTACTCTCCCCGTAAGTAGAGTTTACTCATAAAATGTCTGCATATAATATATTTGCTTAAGGTCATGATATGGTTTGCTTGTGATTGTCAAAGACTTGGATCTTATTGTTTCAAACATCCCTTTTAGGGCTTCTTAAGCTGCCGTTCAAATATTAATCATGTGTCACTGCTTCGATTAGCTTAATCAGCTGCCTAGGTGTTGGGTTTTCTCGTGGCTTTTTCTAGCGACTAATCTTTAGATTTAGTGTTTCTCAAAATTGAATGTGGGTTAGTCTATTTTCTAAACTTGTTTTCATCGATCGACATTTCTCAACTTGGAGGAAATGTGTTCAATTGTTCAAATATGACGATGATCAAGTAAATATATTGAAATGACAGTATCAATTTCGGCTTCTCTTATGCTTACATAATTTATAGTTAACTTGTATATCAGTTCTATATCGTAACATTTGCCTACTGTATTGCAAGATGTGTGATTAGATGGCTAAGATGAAATCATGTGGCTCTGCATGTACAAATTAATCATTCCTTTTTTTTCCTTAATATGGCTTCTAAGGTCATTAATTGTAACAAAGTGTTGAATGGAGACGGATGGAACATACGGACACGAGAGATTATATAGGACCTAATATCTTGCTATCACGTATAACATGTTTTTTTATATTTTAAATTTTAAGCTCTGTGCATCTCGCAATCTGCATGAAGATCTGTATTAGCATTTTTGTTTTATAACTTCAAAGTTTCTTCTTTATATGAAAAGCATGGTCATTTCAGATAGGCCAGGACATAAACCTTAATCGTGTTTACTTGCAGGACCGCCCTGGCTGGACTTGTAGTATTGCTGCATGCATGTCTTGATATGAAGGCTATAATTTTGGGAAAATATCACTATGTTCTCTACTTTGTAGTTTTGGCTATGCAGGTTTGTACCAACTTTAAACTGGAGATTGCAAAATGTATGGGTCCTGGAGATTTTGGGTGACATGTCAAAACAGTTTTGCCTTTTCTTTCCCTCGATTTTTTTAGATAGTTTTTTTATGTGATTGAAAGAATTATACCACGTTGGAAATATAATCGACTTAGGAGATACATTGGGTGATTTTTTTCACCAGCTTGGCCAGATTTTTATTTTAGCTAATTTTTATTAAGTTAACCCAAGTCCCAAGAAAGCCATAAATGGTTCTAACTTGCTAGTTCGTCGGTGTATTATCTCTCCCATTTTTGTTTCGGAAAACAGATCTTGACAAATTTTATTTGTGATTACTGAACAACAGCCTAGAATGTTGCTGACTGTGGACGAAAATCTGAAACCTCTATCGGTACCAGTTAGGGTAGGCCAAGCTGTTGATGTTGTGGGGCAGGCAGGTCGTCCCAAAACAATCACTGGTTTCCAGACCCATTCCACCCCTGTCCTCTTGGCTGCTGGGGATAGGGCCGAACTTGCAACAGAGAAGTATGACATCATTTCATTGATTTATCCTGTACTGCCGATGCAAGAAGATTTTTTTAAATTTTTTTTAATATTCTGGCGTCTGTCTTTGTATGCAGATATATTCCTCTTTCTCCTATTCTGGAAGGGTTTGTAATATTGAAAGAGAACCCAGATTACAGGGAAGAAGCCTAGACGCGCGGATCAATTCAGGATTGAAGTTACAGGATTTAAGGAAATCTGAAGTTTCGTGGTGTCATGAAACCCGTGCCTGATGTTGATGAAATCCACGTCTTGTTTTGTGGCTGTGGCATAACTAGGGGTTTTTCGAGATGTTGGTAATTTTATTTTCAAGCTTACATTTGTTGTCAATGTTAAAATAGAATTATGATTTTTTCGTCAAGTGACGGTGGCCAAGCTTATGACATGTCACGTACTCTTATGCACTCGTTTCAACTAATACACTCCCATGAAAGTAGATTCTCTAAATGTTAGCGGCATCATGGTGTTTATTTTGAACTGCTGGTTATGTTTAAACAGTGCCTACCCTTGCTTGGCAGATACAAATGTTAACATGTGGTGTCTTGCTTTGATATTAATACAAATCATGTCCAATTTTGTGTTTTGATAATAGTATTTTCCAGGTTGATTATGGTTCTTTATGTTCTTGCAATTGTTTTATAAGCTGACACATTGGCTAATGCTTAATCTACTCTTGGTATGTAGTGATTATAAAGAGTTGACTTTTTGTTATATCATATGTATATGTATGTGCTGGCTCATTGTATAGAGGATGCTACCAATTGACCAGACTTTTATATACTTTCTATATCATTCTGTTCTCTCTCTGAGACCTGTCGCCATCCAGGATGACCTGGATACCAAGAGGTAGAAATTCAGCTACAATCCAATGTTTTAATACCCAGGTGACTAGAGCGGGTCAACGTAGAGGTAATTTATGGCTTGGGGTCTATGTTGACCTTGTTTGACCCGGTTTAGTATATATATATATTTTTAAAAAGTTTTTTTTGTAACCCTAAATCCCTAACTCACTTTTCAATGTCTCAAAATCTTTAATTTGGTTTGATTGTGAACATATGAGAATTGTTGTTTGATGTTTGAATTTTTTTTTTGTATTGTATGATATGTTGAACTTGACTAATGTGTTTGAATTGATGCTATTGTAGGTTTATGTTTTTTTTTATTGTAGGCAATTAGGCAAAGTTTTCTTTACTTGTTGCGGTTTATATATATGTACACACACACACACATATATATATGTATATATTTGAAAATTCTGAAAACCGGGTTGACCCGTGACTTGGTGAGAAGACTGAGTCAATTAAAAAACCGGGTTTTAAAACATTGCTACAATCCATAAATAAATAAAAAAGTGGTAGAGCGTCAAGCATTAATCCACCCGGTATAGTGTGTACTTCGTTATTAAGTGTAGTGATCCAATTTTCATGAAAGTAGAATATGCGGGAAATAATACTCTAGACAAGTGCTCACAAAAGTACACAAGACTCGTGTATGTGGGAGAAGTTGTGTAAGTTATTTTTGTTCATTCACCTCTCTCTATATAGGAATCTCAAGTTTGTAAGCATGGTTTTTATTTTAAACCTGCATCTTTTATAATTAATCTAAAAATTGTAAAAAAATCAGATGAATTTATGATTAATTTTTGACATTATTAGAAAATTAGAAAACTATAAATCTTCCAAAGTTATATACCAAATGTGTGTCTAAAATTCTTTAATGTAACTTCTCAATAACGAATGAGGTAACTTATACATGTTTAAAGTATAAAAATTGTAGTATTGATTCTATAAATAACTTATACATATATCAATAATCAATCATGTAACTTAGACCTAAGATAATCATGTTACACAACCATTCACTTTTAAACTTCTACTAATAACTAAAGTACTAAAATAAAGGAAAGACTTTAAGAAAATAAAACTATTGTAAACATGAATAAAGATTTATTTTCTATAAAGATTAGTCGTCTTGTAGTGTGTATAAGAGCATTTTCTCTAAAAAGGATAGGAAGTTCTTAAGCTACTTCTAAAAAACTATGGAGATTCATGACATCGGCCTGCTGTTTAGTATAACATATCATCATATCATTCTCAAACGGATGGGCAAATTGAGAAGACACAGAGAACAATCTCGACTAATCACACTTATGAGCAAAGCATTGAGAGATTAAGATGTTAGTTTCCATATGCTGAATTGCCTGTAACCAATCTCCTAATCAATATTGTAAAAATCACTATGCGGAATATAGTTGGTCGACTACCTTTCAAAGATTAATCGGACTAGGCGTGATTAATTGGTTTCTAGACGAAGGAACCCTAAATTATAAAGAAATTTATTTTTAGAAAAATTAATATTAGTAATACCCTAACAAAATAAGTCAATAACCACCAGAAAGTTTAACAAGTTTGAAAAATAAAAACCATAAGTCCATAACTATTTCAATGAACTCAAAAATTAAAACAATAAGTACAGATATAATCCTGTTCCCTTAAACCCTAAGCCGATTTCAATGTTTTTATATCAAGTCAACCCCTTTCATTGACCGCCTAGGATCTCCCAGGGCCGATTTCGACAACAACCGATAAATTTGACCCATCATGTGATTTCTAGGTCGGTGGGCTGCCGATAACCACTTAGGCAGTTAGGCGGCAGGCAATTAATTGACCGTCCAAACTGATTTTTACAACGCCGCTTCTAATAATGCAAGTAGAAAATCTCCATTTGAGGTGAACTATGACATCAACCCTCTTACTCATGTTGATATTCTTCCCTTACCTATGGAAGCCAAGGTATACATTGATGGTAAGAAAATAAGCACATAGTTTCAAAAGGCTGCTTGAAGAGGTAAGGATTTAGAAGGGAATGAATCTTACAAAGCGAGCTGAGTGCTACTAAAGATAGGAAAGATGTTATGTCTAGAGATCTAGTTTTGATGCACTTATGGATACAACAGTTCCCCTCTAATAGGAAGACAAACTTACACCTAGGGTCATGGACATTTTTCCAAGCGTTGACTCATCCATAACAACTACATTCAGTATAGGTGATGCCATATTCAGAAGATTCTTACCCTGGAGACTGGAGGGATGTTCTAAATCTTGGGAGGATGATATACGAGTATCAAGCGTTAACTCAATCAATTTAGAGATTACTTTACCGTTTACCGTGGCTAGTCTAATTAAATGTATCGTATTGGTGTATTGTCTTCAACCTCTAAATACGTATCAAAGGTATAACTACTTCATCGAAGACAAACCACGATGTTTTCTACTTGCCATCAAAGACAATCAGTGCCTAATGTTATATTTTCAATTTCTGTTTTTGTAACAAGCCATTCTTGTTGGTTTTGTACTTTAACAAACTTTAATTGTACATGTGATGATAGTTTTTATTTAAGATGACTGGAATTGAAATAGTTTGTATAAATAGTCAAACTATGTATTAAAATGGTTTGCATAATTTTATAAAATGTTGTTTGTAAATTAATTCGGCAAAGCTAAAAAAAGTCATTTTCGAAAAATTTGTATATAAATCATCAAAAGTTATATTAGAAAAACAGTAAAGTGAACAAAATTGAAAGTTAAAAAGAAAAGTGAAAAAAAAACACTAAATTGGTAAATCTTTTTTATATTATACTCCTTTGTTAAATATTTTTAAAACTATATCTATTTGATAATTTATACTAATATATAATATATTTAACATATTTCTCTTAAAGTTTTAATCTCTTTATTTTAAGTAGTATAAATATTTGTGCATCTCGTACAAACAATTACAACACACTAAGAAATTGCGAAAAGTTAAATAAATCATGGAAATCATGGTTGGAAAGTTAAAGGGTTAAAGTTGCGCAATGGCATGAAAGTTGTCCTAATGTTCTAATATGGTGCTTAAAGTTTTTTTTTACACATATGACCATTTAACTTGTTAAAAATGTGTTAATATACCCATTACTTAAAATGTTATCTGGTAAACAGGTAAAACCCTAATTTGATGTCTTTCCAACCATTTTTTAACGGTGATGCATAAAAAATCCCCTGAATTGTTCATTTAGAGCTCTTGAAGGTAGCGAGAATATCTTCATCATCGTCCTACAACTCCAACTTAAATTCAAAGTTTCCAAGTGAATGTTATTACGAGAAGCCAGTAAAATGTCTAACATCATGGACAAGAAACAACCCTGGTCGAAGATTTCTAATAGGCCCTAATTCTTTGCTACGATTGTGTATGAAATTATGAAAATTGCCCTAATTAATCAATAAGAACTACAACCAAGATTAAACAGACTACAAATAAATTTTGGATGAAAAGGAAACTGAACTTAACATGTACAAGGCCAAGATGGAGTTATTAAAGTAAAAATGGAGGAAAAATGAAGTTTTAGGAAGATGTTCAGATGTGTCCAAAAAAAACTTTAAATACCATATTGGAACATTAGGACAAAATTCCTAACATGCCCCGACACTTGAAATGAGTTTAAAAATCATGATTTTACTGGTTAAGCCGGTTGTAGGTTAAAAAAGAGGTATATTAACACGTTTTTGACAAGTTAAATGGTCATATGTGTAAAAAAATACTTTAAATACCATATTGGAACATTAGGACAACTTTCATGTCATTACTCAACTTTAGCCCAAAGTTAAAACCATTAAATGAAGTAACTATTAGGTGGAATTAATGACGATCTTATATACCATTTTAATAACTAAACCTTCTATAATAAAAAAATATTTTTAAAGAATCAAGTCAATGCAAATTAATTAAAAAAATTAATAATTAAACCTTTCATATTAAATATTCTATCATTTAATAAATATTTTAACTTAACTATTAGAAATTACGTATTACTAGAACTATAAATTTGAATAATAAATATAACCCGAACTTATAAACATTTCCGGATTTTTTTAAAGGGTTTAGTTCCTAAATATGTATTCAAGTTGTCACATTTTGCTATTGTATATATCAGACTTTTAAACTTACCATTTAATGTATCAAGGTCTCAAAAATTACCAATTAATATACCCGGTTACCTACACTACAGGTAACCGGTAATTTTTTTATTTTTTATTTATTTTTAATACTACAACATTTTCCACCTCATCATTATTGTTGCCACCTCAGTATATTATGAACAACATTCATCATCTTCATATGAACAACATTCATCATCTTCATATGAAGAACACTCATCATCTTCATATGAAGAACACTCATCATCTTCATCCTTCAAGAATGAAGGAAATCGCACAGAACATTCACAAAAACCAAACTGAGATGTTACAAAAATCGAATTCATATGCAAATTCATGTCAAACATATGAAATGATATCAAAATTCATATCAAACATATGAAATCGGAACTAGGATGTTATCATATGAGCAGAAAATCGGAACCCCATATGAGCAGAAAATCGCAACTTAAAGTGATGAAATCCATTTAGAAATCAAAACTTAAACAATGAAACCCATTTAGAAATCAAATTTGAAATCGCAAATCAAATCTCAAAACG
>JAUEJL010011544.1:0-10006 GCA_032274825.1 Drosophyllum lusitanicum | reverse complement strand
CACATCTGTGTGTTTTCTCTCAAGCAAAGTGTTCTTCTTGTGTTCATACATTGTTCCTCATCTTATACACAAGAATCTACAAATTACTCATCTTTAATCTCATCTTTGGACCTACAGTTTTAGAGAATTCATCCTTCTCTATATAAGTAACTAAATAATCATTTAAATATCCATCACCTATGCTATTATGAAGCTTATTCTTCACATACATCATTGCCGAAAAAGCTCTTTCCACGCTAGCCGTTGCCACAAGAAGGATCAATACCAATTTGATAAGTAGACATGATCAAAAGTTCTTTGTTTGTTTAGTTCCACAAGCTTCTTTGATAGCTCTCGAATATCCTTCAAACTCCAAAATCTATCATCTCTTCTCATGTCATGAATGAAGATGTTAAGTTGATCATCAAGAGGATGCAATTCAATGATTGGAAACTCATTAGGATAAAAACTTGCAAGTGTAAGCAACTTTAATGAAGAAAATTTATCAAACGGGTTCAAGCTTTCCATGCAATCAAGTAACTTCATGCTTACCTCATCGAATTGATTGTTGAGGTCTTGAAGTTGTTGATCAATGATTGTTAAAAATAATTCAACCCGGTACTGAAGAAGGTTTTTAGTGTTTTGTTGGCCACACTTCTTTCTTCCCCGGGGAACAAATAAAGTTTCCATATTAAGAACTTCAACACCATTTTTCTCACAAAAAGAAGTGAACATGCATAACATATTTTTCCATCCATTTTCTTTCATCTTTGCAATTGTTTCTTGGTCGACTTTACAAGTGACATTGCATTAACAATGTCTTGATCTTTTCTTTGTAAAGCAAAATTCAAATATATTTGCTACCACAAATATTCTCTTCATCAAGTGAGCCGTGAAAACAAAATCAAATGACTCAATTGGGTAACTAACAATACCCGCCTTTAATCTATTGTCCGCACTTGAAGAGATCTCCCTAATCTTATCAAGCACCTTACATATCACGATGTATAAATTGGTGACATTTGAAATTAATTTATAATAAGATCCCCAATGAGTGTCACACGGTCTTCCCAAACCAAGCTCTTGATTTAAGTGTTTTCCACTTTCAAGTTCACCATTATCCAAGGCTTCTTTAACTTGTTGAGCTTGTGTTCTCTTAACATGTCTTTTATTTTACAAGAAACTCCAACCACATTCAACAAATTTGCAAGTTGCTCAAAAAGCCAATGACAATCTTTGCTCTTTTTAGAAACCGCAACAAGTGTTAGTTGAAATCGATTCGCAAAACATTGAACGTATATGCCAATGGAGTTTCGTGCATGATCAATGGTTTTAGGCCATTTAGTTTGCCTTTCATATTACTAGTCCCATCATAACCTTGTCCGCGTATTTTAGGACTTAAGGAATTATCAGCAAGCAAGAAATGAATCGAATCCCTTAGAAATAAAGTGGTGGCATCTTTGACGTGTACAAGACCAAGAAATCTCTCTAAGACATCCCTTTTTTTATGAACATATCTCAAACACAAAGCCATTTATGCTTTGTAAGATACATCAGAAGATTCATATACTAAAATTGATAAGTAATCACTACCAAGGTCATTAAGAATAACATCGGTTGTTTCTTTTTCACAACACTTCATGAGATCTTTCAATTCTGAATTACAGGAGCGGTCATTTTGTGGTTTCTAGGAGCATTTTGTAACACAACTTTATCAATATCCTCATTATGTTTGGCTAACCATTCTAAAAGTTCAAGAAAGCTACCTTTGTTACTTAAACCTTGACTTTTGTTATGTCCCCGAAATACTGATCCTTGACGCTAATCCCCGGTATTCTTTATCATCTTTTAAAGATCGGTTGTCAAATACACTTTGGATTGATGTTTTTGGTCTTGTTAACGCCTCGTACTTCTCTCTAGCTTGATTTTGTAAACTATTCACTCTCCCAATATGCTTCAAATGCATTTGGTCTATTCCACCCTTTGAATCCGTTTCTAATAAAAGCATCCCCACCCATTTCATTAGATTCTTCTTTATGGTTGAACAAATAACAAACAAAACAAAATGCAACGTGATTTTCAACACTATATTCAAGCCAATAGTACTTTTTAAACCAAGTAGAATTGAAGCGGTGCAACTTACCAGCAAAGTTTGTTTGAGGAAAGTCATGAGCAAAAGGTTGGCAAGGACCACGTTGTATGTATTCTCTCCTTACTGCATCTTGTAGATTAGGATGGTAATCAAGAATATTCTTTCTTAATCCGGGATCACGAGGAAGTGAATTAATATCAAAATGACTTTTTTTTAGGATCAACCAGAGACGAACAAGAACCATCTCCAAATTTTGTTTTTTTGGTACTAACAAACCAATCCAATGTTCCATTTCCACTTTGTTTTCTCTTTGTTGATGAACCACTTCCTTTTACATTCATTATTTGCTTTTGTTGATATATTGGATAGCTAAAATAAATTAAAAAAACAAAATAGAAATTAATAAACCATAAGGCATAAGATAATAATATAATAAAAATAAAGTGAAGTTACTGCTTCTTGCCTTCTAGTAACTTACAATCCTAATTTCACGAGAAAAGAACAAATTAATATGATAAACAATTTAATGATTTATACTTTCAATAAGGAAAAATTGGAATAGAGATTTGCAGATTTTATTGCAACCCCAATACCCTTTACCCTACCACCTATGATACATCACATCCCAAGTTTCCATCTAAAGTAAATGAGGCCATTTTACATTTTTACTTCATTTTTCAACATATCAAAACTCAAATGGAAGAAGGGTTACTGATGCCTTCTTACAGAACAACAGAACTTCTTTGGCGATGACGAACTGGGTCCGGCGACCGGCGACCACCGGATGGTAGCAGATGAGTAGAGGCTGTGGAGCGCCACAACCAACTATTAAGTGTCGGACTGTCAGAAAAAGTGAAAAAGGTGAGTAGGCGAGAGAGCTGAACGATCGTAACGAGGGTTTGAAGAACTCTAAAACTTTGAACTGATCACGTAATAGGTATCTGAGCCCGTTTTTTCTTTTTTTTTCTAATTTGGTGTAACACCAGTTTCTCAGAATTTACTTAAAAACATTCTGTATTGATTAGCACCAAAAGATATCAGCGTTTAACAAAATACTTGCTCTTATTTACACCGTGCTAATGAGTACAAAATATGTGTCCAAAAATTTCCTTTTTAAAACACCCGGAGCTATTCAAACCATCACGTAGCTGGGGCCTTACCCTTGTTGGAACCGGAACCACCTGCAATAACAACATTAACAACAACAACATAAACTTTCGCTTAGTGAGTATACTAGCTAAACATATATAATCATATAACAGGGGTAAAGTCTCACCAGGATGTCTCGCATCCAAGCTGTAATACTTGCAAAGTTGTTCAAACTGTCACTGTTCTAGAGTATAGCTATACCACCTGCGTAGCCATACTCCTTAACACTGTTCTGGTGTACAGCTACACCACCTGCGTAGCTATACACCCCGTCACTGTTCTGGTATACAGCTACACCACCTTCGTAGCTATATACCCTATCACTGTTCTGGTGCATAGTGATACCACCTGCATAGCTATACACAAATATTGTACCCTGTATAAACATCATATCTATATCACATAACAAGGATATCATACAATATATAAATCACGAATACTATAGTAAACTCGCCTTGTGTCTGAGTAATAGGCTAAACATGTGATGTGTTCTAATAAATATCCTGGCACCTCCCTATACCAAGAAATAGGATAAAAATTACAAACTGAGCAAGCTGATCTGAAAAATAAGCTTAAATGACCGACTTCTGGTCATTGCCCAACGAACGAATTCGGTCACCATGACTAAATTCCGGTCCTTAGTAAAAACAGTCCACTCAACCGAATTCGGTCATCATTGACCAACCAAATTCGGTCATCATTGACCAACCAAATTCCAACACTCAACCGAATTCGGTCACCGCCTCAACTTGAACCGAATTCGGTCATCACCCTATGACCGAATTCGGTCATCACCGACTGAGAAAGAACTCAGCTACTGTTCTTGACACAAAATCGATCCGTACTTGATTTTTAATCGCATGGGAGTGTTTTATTACATCCAAACACATCCATAAAAACGGAAACGAACATCAACACTTTTTGAGCTATGAACTCCCCTCTTTCTCCTTTAGACCAATTTGAACTTCAAAGCTAGCATACAAACATACCTTTAAGCTCATCAATCTGATATGATGATGTTTGATGCTAAGTTTTACTGTTTTCCTTCTTGCTTTAACTTGAGTTCCACCTTGGCCGGCTCTCCCTCTTCTTCTTTTGAGAAACAAAGTATGCGTGTGTTTAAACTTTCCTTTGCACATATATAAATACACACACACACACACACACACACACACCCCCCACTTTGCTCAAATGGTACTACTCAACCCCTTAACTAATTATCTTTAGTTTTGGAGGTTTTCACCCCTCTAGTTTATAAACACCTCATATTATTCATAACACATATTCATTAGGAATTTTTGAATTTTGAGACGATGCATTTGGTGTTTGGATCGGTTGGGGATTATCTATTATAGACTACCGGCCCAATTCTAAATGGGTTTTATTGTCTCTTGGATAAATCATGTTGTAAACTTTAAAGGGTATGCATTTATTTTCAAGAGGGTATGCATTCTATGTAAATAAATAATTAAAAAAAAATTATAAATTTTAACACTAAATTAACCAAGTTTTTTAACACTAAATTTTAACACTAATTTTAACACTTGCATGCCCTTAGTTAGTAACAGCTTCACCACTAATAGCATATGAGTCCAAGTTTATGAAGTTTGTGTAATCGCACATTGATACTCTTTTATGTCATTCTCACAAGCTTTCACTTTTGTGGGTTTGATGACAAGTTTTTTTGTTATGTATTTCAATGTGTGAATTGTGAAGTGACGAGATGATCATGGGACACGACTATATTTGTTCAAATTTTGTCGTGTGAAGTGATACGTGTTTTAGATCTTTACATAGAGGTGATATATCTTCCTACTATTTTTGTTACTTATTCTTCTACTCACAAAATCAATACAAGTGTCAAAATTAATGGAGAAAATAAGAAAAAAAAATAAGTGGATTACACATGTCATATTATGATAAATAGAATGATGAAATAAAAATAAATAACACGAGAAAATATCATTTTTCATACAACATAATCTAAGTCTTTTTCAAGACATCATTGTTTCTGCCTTTCTGATAGATTCCACCACTTAATTTGTTCAATTTCTTTTAGTAATTAGATCTTGTCATCTTGAAACTTGGCTGGCCTATTTTGAATTCAATGGTAAATTATAAATTAAAGAGTAAACATTTTTACTATTTTAGTATTTCTATATGAAACTTTGCCTATCTGCTTACAAAGTTGTGTCATGTGCTCACAGTCTAGTGTGTGTTTTCTTTTTATTGTAGCTAATAACTATGTATCAAAATATAAAGTATAATTGATTGTTCAAGTTTGTGTTTATGATTTGTCTAGCTTGAATTTGCCTTCATGGGTTGGAAGTTTGGAGCACATTAATTTGATGGACAACGAACAACACCGGTAGCGAGATGAGAATATGGCATCCTTCACACATCATGAACTCAAGTCAAGATCCAAAGTTTCAAGAAACAACACGTACAAATATAAATGGGGACCTCCAAGTCTCTCTCTCTCTCTCTATGAGTGTGTGTGTATAGGAGTGTAGATGTGTGTTTCAGTGTTTCTTATGTTGCTTTACATAGTTAAGAATATGGGCTATCTTTTGTTTATTGGTCGATTGATAGGTTTAGTTAGGTGTTTGTATCGAATTGAAATCCATATATGATAGGTTGAACTTTGACTATTGACGTGACAAATACTCATTTAGCATGAAGTTTAAATAGGTGTTTGTGTTTGAACAAAAATTTTAAGTAGTTATGAGTTGTTTGCTTAAATTAAAAGTTAAAAATCTAGATAGGGCATAATTCAGATGTTTTGTTCGAGGTATCATAAAACTTAGAACCGACCCTAACGACCACGACTAATACAACCGAGTAGAGTATGACTTGACATGCGTGATGACGAGCTCGTCATCACACTTTTACCATGTGCTCTAAGAAAATGCGGCGTAGTTAACTTCTTACATGTTTTTGGGAAATAGAATAAGGTTATTTATGCTACCATTTTTTAAAACTTTTATGAAACAATGTTAGAGGTATGGTTTGAATTGTAACGAGATAGTCTAACGACAATTATCATATCCCCATTCTCGACCATGCCTCTTTTTTATTGAAGATTATTCAGGGAACCGTATCGAGTCGATTATTTAACTTAGACCTTGAAATTCTGAGATAGACCCAACCCAAAATCATTAAAAATTTCGGGAAAAAAAATAAAAGCTACTATATATGCCCAAAAAAACACATAAAATTGGAACCATCTTAATATTTAGAAAATTTTAGGTAGAATATTTCATAAATTAATTAATTAGTATTTTTGTTCCTTGTGTTCGGAGACAGAAGACCATATATTTACTGATTGTTACATTGCAAAAATCTTATTGAAGGAAATAGCAAAATGGTGGAAGATTTCTCCCCCCGGAAACTCATTAGAATCATTATTTTCATGGGGTGAATCAAACAATTTTTCTGGTGATAAATTGAAGTTGTTTAAGGCTGTTATATTCACATATCTTTGGCAAATATGGAAGACAAGGAATGAGTTGGTTCATGCAAAAAGGAAGGTATTAATTGATCGAATGTTCATCTCAATTCAAGGTTCATCATTCTTTTGAATCAATTCACGAAAGAATCTTAGTCGTCGGCTAAATTGGATTAATTGGTGTTGTTTGTCCTTTTCTTTTATTTCCTTGTAATCTGTACGTTTTTTTAGCTACTCGCTAGATTTTTTTATAAAAAATTTCCGCTCCCGTTCGAAAAAAAAAAAAAAAATTTAGAAAGGATTACATAAATAAGTCATCTGCCCTAGAATAAAGGATGCGTGTTGTACAAAAAGCGGTTTGAAAGCGTTGACTTATACGCAACAACCTCGTGGACAAACAAGTTTGTCATTTAGTATTCTGATGTTCTAAAATATATGTTCTTCTACTATTACTTATTCCTATTTCATCTTGCTTCTATTAATCATAAAAAAACATGCGCAATCTAATAATTTTTTTTCTTATTTTTTTTAATTAATTTTAACACTAACGTTGATACTATAAGTAGAAGGATAAGTAGAAGCTAGAAAATAATAGAAGAATATATCACCTATCTAATTAATGGAATTATATGTTGGTATTCGTATATATGTCTTGACATACTTATATATACCTATGTATTAGGTTAATTATATATCTTTTCCTTCTAGATAGGTGGTATAGTAGCTTTCCTATTTCTCTTAGTTTTCTTTTCTTATATATATTCTGTAATCAAGTTGTCTCCAAGTTGAGATACCATATTCAATATTTAATATTATACTGTAACGGTTTCAAGCTAGAAGCTAACAACTAAAATTCCATTAACCTGATTATTGATCCATGTATACACGAGATCTATTGAAGAATTAAGATGAAAAAAAAACTGTAACATCGTAATTTCCGGTACAAATTTAAACTTTACAAATAACTATTTGTTTATAAATTGTACACAAATCATGATGAAACTTTATCTTGATTTACAAAAAATTGGTGTTACGTAATATCTTAAACACACGACCAATAATCGACATATAAACAAAAGAAAGTGTAGCATTCACATATCCAAACATGTCTTCAAATGATCATAACGTAAGCTTCACAAGCTTCTACCCGTCTCACCATCACTAGCTACTAACTACTTGCGGATTCAAAACATTCAAGAGCAAATCATTAGCATAATCTAGTGAATGTACAAAAAAACATTTCTTTAATATCAAAGACAAGTCATCATCACAGTTTAATTAGCTTGGCATCAAATTAAACTTTAACACATAAGATGTGGGGGACAAGTCCACTAGACCTTGTACCTTTCGAGTGACCCAAGTCCACTCGTGTATACACTAGTTCGATAGCTCGTCAGCCCATTGAACCACACGGTCATAATGGCTACTTATCATTCCACTGCACTCATTGCAAAATTCCATAACCACCCGTGTATCTAGATTCTCAATTTCCGAAGCCACATGAACAATACACGTCACCCAATGGTAAGGAATAACTGTGGTGCAAAGCACTTAGTTTCAATCATAGCTCCGGACCATAAAGTCTTAATCATAAACGCAAGCAAGTTAAACACATATAACTCTTAACTTGCAAGAAACATCACATAGCATATTGTATACTTCAGGCTTACAGAGTATGTGCATAGACATAGCACATTATCATTAACACGATAATCAATTATAACAATAAACATATTGATGCCATAAGTTTGTACATTACATAATAAAAGAACAAGCATGATGACTTAGTACTTTATAAAACCAAAGGTATCCGCAGGGTACAACTCACCTGATGAAGTGATGAGGATCACTTCCTAGCAAAGCCAATGCTTAATCACTTGATTGGTAATGCTATAATCAAAATACATAAGGCCAACTTAAATAAGTTGACCAAATTCAAGACTTCTTAAGGATATAGGTTCGATTCTACGTTTAAACACTTATTTGGGCCTTAAAAGCTCTATTTTATCCTCGTATAATCAATAGAATCAATCTCCAATCAATTAGAGGGTCAAAACATGGTTTTTAAGTGTTCAGATGTTGCTGGACCGGATGCGTCGTGTCGCGATCCATCCTTCACCGCGCCACGACGGGCTACGAACAACAACAGCCTGATGTTTTCTTTGCTGTAAAAATCCACACTTAACCATCCAACAAAAGTCTCTTTCATGACTTATAAGAAACTCATAGGAACCTTAAGTTTGACCCAAACTAACCATAAAGAAACATTAAACTAAACCCTAATGGATCAAATCCTGATTTAATAAGTTTTGACCCATTTGCTAAAATTTTCAACACCTTTCAACAATAAATTACCAAATACACCTTATAACACTAAAATCAAGCACAATAAGGAATTAGAACTCATTTGTGCTCCACAACCAAACTTGATTAGCTCTATCTTGCTCATAACCAAAGCTTAAATGATAGGATAGATATTAAAAATAGACAATTTGGATTCAAACACCACAAGCAACAAGATTTCTTCTTGATTACTCCTTGCAGCAGTCCTTCTCCTAGCTCTCACTCTCCCTCTCTCAATTTGTAGCTGGCCATGAACACTCAAATGAGTCAAAATGGTGTAGTTAGAATATTTATATTATAATTTTCTATTTCCATCCCCTCAAGTTCTCTTTATTTGCATTTAGGCCACAAGACTTTATTTGGAAAAAACACACACATATATATATATGTTTATTTATTTATTTATAAGTGTATCAAGTGTTAAATTACTAATGTTATTATTTATATCTAAGGTAGATATAAATAATAACATTAGTAATTTATCACTTGATACACATATAAACTCACACACACACATATATATATATATATATATCAAAGTTTCGGATAATACATAAACAGTCCAATAACCGTTATAATCACTAATTATGCATGTTAAACTTTTGATAAACTGTTATAATCACTAATTATGCATGTTAAACTTTAATCAAATTTTACTGATTAACCTAGCTACGAATTTCTTTTAGAGAGATGGTATTTAAATTAATCCTACTTATAAATTCTCCTACTCATGAGATCGATACAAGTGTTAAAATCAATGAAGAAGGTAAGGAAAAAAATTAGCGTATTTCATTATGTGATGAATAGAAAGATACGGTAGAAACAAGGGCAAAATGCATGAAAATACAATAAACTATGTCGAAAATGCCATTGTATACAATCAACTTCATTTTGTACCTAAAAATACAACAAACATTCTAATTTGATACATTGTATTCAATCTTTCACCTGCTTAGTAGGTAACCAGTTTTTTTCTTATTTTTTTATTTTTTAGT
>JAUEJL010011533.1:0-10007 GCA_032274825.1 Drosophyllum lusitanicum | reverse complement strand
ACCATTTCTCCTCCCAAAACTATAACCATTTCTTCCAAACAAGAGAAACCAATTCTCCCCATTTCTTTTCTCTCTACTAAAAACCCCCTTAGATATTTGGCAAATCTATTCTCTAATATAAAGTGCATCTGCTAAATAATATCAAAACTAATTTTATCTAGCAATATTAAAATATAACTTAAGATGTTCCTCTCTTTTTAAAATTGAGAGTTCTAGTCTTGTGGTGTAGATTAGAAGATGCGTGCGTTACAACGATAGCTATTTAAAAAAATTTGTAATTGGTATCCTAACATGTTATTTAATTGGCAAAGGATAATTTACGTGGATTACGCCACGTCCTCGAGTTGAATAAGGGAAGGAAAGAAAAGAATAGAAAAATGAACAAAATCCTTTCCTTTCAAATCATGCTAATTTTGAGAGGAAAGATGTGATGCCAAAATAAACCTAAACTCTTTCTTCAAACCCCTCTATTTTCTTTCTTTTCTTCTTTAATGTTGTGTTCCAAGATATATTAAGAAAAGAAAATAAAAGAAAAGAAAATTAAAAGGAGAAAAGAAAGGATAATGATTTTGATTTTTTGTGTTCTCGAGTTGAAAAGAAAAGAAATGAAATTGGAGAGAAAAGAAATAAGATTGTGTTCCTGAGTTGAAGATGAAGGAAAGAAAAAATGGTCATTTTACAGTAATACCCCTACTTTTTAACATTATTTATTGTGATTAAGGGTAATTTAGTCACTTAAGAAAAAGTCATAAAAAGTTTCCTTTCATTCTCTTCCAAATCTTCCCACTTTTGGAAGGAAAGTTTAGAAGAGAAAATTAACAAATCTTTCTTTCCAAATCTTTTTCTTCTTTTCTTAAAATAACTCTAGAACACAATTTTATTTTATTTTATTTCAAATCTCTTCTTTTCTCTACAAATTAAAACTCGAGAACATAGTGTAAATGAAACTCGGTTACATATTTTAAAATTTTCCTTTTAATTCTTTTCCTTTATAAAAAAAAAAGTCGAGAACACGACTTCGCTCTCATAAATTATTAGTAATTTGAGCGAACCAGGATTATTGAACTCCATTATCAGGTCTTATTGACCTAATTTTCCCCATTATCAGGTCATTGAACTCCTAGGTTGTTCATGGTATTCTATAACCAGGATTATATATCTTTTACTGTTTTATATAACCTATTTTAAAACTTACCTTTTATGTACTAAATTTCTAAATTTTATTTTTTTAATATAATAAACTTTGCTTTGGTAGTATTTTATGTAATCAACCACATTGTTCTTTACCATTTGATGATGTGCAATGAATAATGTATCCAAAACATAACATATATAAGCAGCTATTGCCTGAATTCAATATTTAGTATGACTGAAAGGACATACAAGCATCAGCAACTAAACAACAGGTGAGATGTAGACAATTATATCTCTACGTAGGGTAGAAAGTCCAATTCATGAAAGACCTCAGACTTCTTTTTATCTGAAAAGTCTAGAATTTGAACAATAAACAACCAAATAAGCAGTCTCTGCATAAAATTTGAACAGTAAACAACCAAATAAGGGCATGAAACACCCAACATGCTTGTCAACCATATGAATGACAGTTGACCAAATTTTGTGAAGGGACTACCAATGGTTTACATCCTCGTAAACTTATGCAAAATATTTGGAAAAACAACGGTAAAAGTAAAAAGTTTGGAAATTCAAAACACACAGAAAAAAGATCACGGGCCACGAGTTGTTGTGAAACATAGACAACCTGTGGCTTGGCCTTCGGGTATCATCCCACCGCCTTTACTTGTATCTATCGCCTCTAACAACCTCACAACCTCATCCATCTCGGGTCTCTTGTCAGGATTTGCATCCCAACATTTTCTCAAAATGCTTGCAAATGCACTTGGGCAACATTTGGGAATGTCGGGGCGTAAATTCTAAAACAACAGAACAAAAAAGCAGTTTAAACAAGCATAAAAAAATTTGGCATACAGATGGTAATGTCAACCCATTTGCTTATAAATTGATCGGTTTTAATCATGTTATATCTTCAGTGGGTTGATAGGAAAAAATAAATTAGAGAGGGACGCATAAAGTCTTCATAACTCTACTTCTAATGCATTCATCCTTTTAGTCTATTTAAAGATTTAGATTATTACTGTAATAATATTGTTCCTAAAATGATAATTAATGCTTAAATCATGTATAAATTTCTTTTCCAAATGGAGAAATAAATGGTTATGAGTCGATTCAACCCAATGTGGCCTTTTTAGACCTGTAATGGAAAGTGACATGTTTCGACCCGTTGTTTGACCCACCCATCCTACCACCTCTAGGACTGCATGTCCTATTCCGAGTTTATCTTAATTTATGAAATACTCTGTAGCCTAGAGAAAATCTTCCTGTAACTGAGTGATTTTTTTTCAAAAATGGTCAAATACACACCATGTTAGAAGAAGCCGCAAACTCACAACCGATAGTTCAAGAGACTAATTAGTACCAGCTGATGGTAAGTATGTATGTATGTATATATGTGTGTGTATGACAAGAATACAAGGTTAGAAAAATGAAAGACTGACAAACCTGACGAACAACCGCTGAAGATACTTCCGCAAAACTTAGATCAGCATAAGGCATGTCACAACAATATATTTCCCACAAACAAATGCCAAAACTATAGACATCACATTTCCTATTGTAAGGTTTTCCATCCAGAACCTATAAGATTCAAGTCTTTCAGATTTTCTTTCACAATTAATAGAATACTATAAGCATAAAATGTCTACATCTAGCACACAATGTGAATGGCTTAGAACACACATTTTCACATGGTAAAGTTATGTCATTCAAGGTTTTTTTTAGCTAGTGCAAGGCTACTTGCTTGTGTCATTGGTTTGTGTTTCAACAAAGAATTCCTAGATTACATGCATTTTCACATGACACCCATTTACTTATCAATGGGTTGATTTAGATTTTATTTTAATCTGACGCGTAAAACTAGAATAAATAGCTTAAACAAAAACAGGTCAAGCACTACCCAAAGTCTATTCTTAATGCATAAGACCTCCTAAATCAATTTTTTTTTAATATTATGATCATATTTGAATCACTAATTAGTAATAAAAAAAGCTTTAGACAATAAAAATTCAGGTCAACCCAACCCAGCTCATGTCGATATAAACAATAAAGATCCTTCCGCTTGACCCATTTTGCCAACCTTAAATTCTTGATGGACTTTCATGTACATATTAAAAGATTGGGCGTTTTGCACGTGCTGTAAACCTAATTCTGATTTTGATTATTATGGCCAAGATCATGGATAAAGAGTTGTTGCAAGAGGGCTGGTTTTTTAGGGTAAAAGTATAGCTTACACAACTATCTCTAACTTCAATCAAGATTCAAATTCTTATAGTTGCCAAAATCAGTTTTAAAACACGCACCACATTTGTAATAATTGAGGTTTTTAGAAACTTTTTATTATAAAGAGATCAATTAGAGGATTAACGGCCACAAGCTACTAATTTTGGTAGCACGTCTGGTTTAAAAAATAAAAGATTTAAAAAATTCATGAACACTTGTAAGGTGATTGCTAAAGGTCTATACTGCGATTGTTTTTTAGAAAAAAATGCAAGATATGTACAGTTAAATAATGAACATAAAACATGAAGGTCTACATAACATAGGTACCTCTGGCGCCATGTAACCAAGAGTTCCTGTTTCACCAGTCATGTCTCTAGGGTTTTGAGCTTCAACACGAGCAACTCCAAAATCAGCAATCTTTAGGGTTCTATTCAAATCTAACAACATATTTTCAGTTTTAACATCACGGTGCACAATCTTCTTAGAGTGAAGGTAGCTTAAACTGCAAAAAATGAAGAAACCCCACAAAACGATTATTGTTAAAAGATGCATGAAAAACCTTCCTTTTCAATAAAAATGAAAAAACTGAGCTCACCCTCTAGAGAGATCTAAAGCAAGTTGAACAACGATCTTGAAAGACAGTTTCTTTCTTGAATTCCTGATTAAATATTTCTTGAGTGTTCCACCAGGAAGATACTCCACTACAACACAACACGCCCTAGAGGGTAGAGAGTTATGACCAGAATTTGAGGTGTTGTTTGATGGGATCTTAAGATCTGAGGTTCCCATTGAAGCTCCAACAAACTAAAACATCATAAGAGAAAATATGAGTAAATACAGAACTGCAAAGCCGTACAAATTAGAGGAGGCAATTTCAACCTGTTTGGCAAAAAAATGGGTTTTCGGTTGTATTTCATCTCCAACGGTTCAAACAGGTATAATTTGAAAACTTAGCTAAATATGGAATAATGGAAAAGAGTTTAAAGACACCAAAAGTGCTTTCAAATCTCGTAAATAGCTGTAGTTAACAAATTAGATTACTATTTATGGAATAGATTAAGAATCTATAAAGTTCTCAAAAATGAACCAAAAAGTGGTGTTGGGTCAGACCAATCCGACCGGTTCGGGGCCGTGATTGAAATTAGGCCGTTTTTTTACTCAAGCCCATTTTGCCACCTCTAGAACTTAGCTAGGAATCTAAGATCATAGTAAAAAGAATAAAGAAAATTAGAAACTACTGGGAATTTAGTAGTTATAAGTTTAATCAAGTATTGATTGACCTTGGTGACATTTGGATGATCAAGCTTATGCCACACAGCGACCTCTTGTCGAAAAGATGTACGAAGATTTGCAGTCTCGGCAGCAGTGGCAAGACCATCCTCTCCCCAGTCCAATACCTTCACTGTAAAATTTATTTTAAAAAAAGTTCAAGTTGAAAGAAATAAATGAACCAATTCTTCAATAAATTAAATCAATAGCTTTTCAATATCAGTAAAAACATATATACATATAAAAGGGATTCTTGGATGTGCTTACACTGCAATAATCAGTTTTTTAGTGTTTAAACATGATTCTGGATTTTTTTAGAGACAACCACACAAATGTGGTGAACAGGTTAAAAACGGTTGCAAGAAAGCTGATTATTGAGGGTAATTGTGAAATTACCAAACTACTCCTAACTTTAATCAAATGAACATTTGATTATCTAATTTTGAATCTTGATGTCACAATAATCACTTTGGAAACGCACATGTAAGCACCTCCATGATCATGACAAATCACTCTGATAATTTTACACCGAGTAGCTGTGGTTTTGTCCCCAATAGACCAACATTTAAATGGTTTATTATCAAAAATCGGGAGATGTTTCTGCTTATGTTCCTACTAATGTGATTTATTACGATGGACGAATATTCTTGTATGCCTATCTATTCAATGCTGGAATTCAACCCACCATTAAGGTGGATATCTCTGTTTCCAGAGTGGGTCTTAACAAATAGCCTAAAATATTTATTACAAACTCTTGAACCATCTAAGAAACATGAACTAAATGAAAAAGTAAGTGATGTTTTCAAGCACGTGAAATAGAAAAAGAGGCATATAGTGTAATTTTCTCAAAGAATTGGACTAAGCATCTTTAAAGTTCAACAAATAAATGTTTCTCTATAACTGAAAACAGTTAACAACTTTTACAACTGTCTTTCCTGCATGATGTCATAAAAAACAACACAAATGTGGAATTGTCGATGGTCAATAAAAGTCGGTTGTAATCTTAAATGCAAAAAATGCTTCCCATAAACATAGAAGTTGACCTGCTAAAGGGCTGTTTGGATGCTGTTTAGACTAAAACTAATTACTCTGATTTCAGATCACAATATAGTTTAGCATAAACTGATTATAATTTTAACTCTTTATTTCTTAAGGAGAAAATGATTAGATTTAAATAATCATTTAAGGAGTGATAGTAAGAAAAACAATTATTGATATAAATGTAAGATTACCAGATTATCCCTACTGTTAAACACCTGGTTATCTTATACTAATTTTAATTATTAAGTCACAATAGTTGCTATGGAAAGCACATACAAACACCTCCTAGCCATATCTTTTCTTGTAGAAACAATGTAATATTATTGAACATATTCTTAAATGATTACAAAATTAAATGATCCTTAACAAAATGTATACAACTATGACATTAAGTACATACATAAAAATTGATCAAATTTTAGCTAGTTATGTTACAAAATCACAAATCAATCACAAGAATGAACTTAAAAGCAATACCACATAATCATCTCATCATAACAAGTAAACAAGTCTATCAATTGAATCAAAAGCCATAAAGATTCAAACTTTAAGATACCAAACAAACCATTAATTCAAAATAAATATTATAATCAGCAGAAAGAATTTTTTTTTTACCTGCAACATCTTGACCATCATAAACACCTCTATAAACAGTACCATAAGTACCATGAGCAATAACATTCCTGATATCCAATTTGGCTAAATCAATTTCCCACTCTTCTTTTTTAGTATGAGTTTCTTTATCTCTATCTCTTGACCAGACCCTACTCAAATGTTTATCCAATTGAACATCCCAGCTCTTGAAATCGATCTTATCTGCCCTCAAAAACGAATCTTTATTACTCATATTACCAAATTCCTTTGACTTTGAACCTAAGCCACTTAGTTGACCACTTGAATTTTTTGGGGAAGAACCAAGGCTTCTTGATTCCGATTTCTTGATAGCAGTTTCACCATCGATTCCTTCTTCAAATTTCTTCAAATCCATGGTTTGTTTAGTAAAAATTGATTCTTACAACATGGGTTTCAAGATTTCTTGAAAATTAATCAAAGCTCTTCAAAATTTGAACAAATTAAAGCCCGGATGAAAGGGAAAAAAAGATGTAATATTTATAAAAAGCTTTATTAAAAATCAAACAAAAAACGAAACCCTTTTAAATGGTGGAAAAAGTAAACCCACAGAATTCAAGGAACTGAAGTTGAATTTAGAACCAAAAAGAAGGGGAGCCAAATAAAACCCAAACTAAAAGTAAAAAGTAAAAGATTCGAGTGATGTGAACTCAATCTATACAGAATTTAAAATAATTGAAGCAGATAATAAATTGGAAACCAAAACCCACAAAAAGAAGGGATTTTGGTGGTGGAGAGAAGGAGAATTTTGTGGTGGATGGAAGAAGAATCAGCGAAGAAAGGGGAGAAAAATACAGGGCGGGTGGCTCCTAAAATAGCTGATGTTAATTGTGATCTCTTCCGAAACAAGAAAAAAAACATTTTAAAATAGTATTAATAAGATTTATTATAATATTATATTATAATTATAATAATAATAATATATGACCCTTTCAACCTTTGCTTCCAAAATGGATAGAAAATTCGTCTGCTAACCAACTGCGAATTTTCTCAAATAGTGCGAAATTATACCCACAAGCAAATACTTCATGGGTTCTAAGAAAAGTCAATATGTTTTTAAATATTTTTCGTTTTATAAGTCGCACATTATTTTATTATATACTAACAATTATTTGAAAGAATGAATAGTAACATTTCTGTTGTTAGTATATATATAATTTGAAGTTGACAAATTATCAAAAATGGTTTGGTGAGCGACAAGAGATACTTGGAAGTAATCGGGGTCATGGTCTCTTGGGGGAGATTTTCTCTCTCCAAGTTTTTTTGGACAAGCTTTTGGCTCTAATATAATGCTCTAATCGATATTATCCATAACCATTTTTTAAACAATCTCCTAATGGCTTGGCTAACCCTTGATTGAAACTTTTAAGATTTGATTCATTCACCTCCCCTATGTAGGGTACAAGGACTATACAATGGATTACCAAGGTGATGGTTCATAGATTCAACCCTCAAAATCGTGTTTTGCTTTTCCCTTGCATAGAGAGAAATGAGTGGAGGGTGTTGTGGGTATGTGGTGAGGTGACCACATGGTCGGTAGGTGTGATACCTCCTAATGGCTTGACTAACCCTTGATTGAAACTCTTAAGATTTGATCCATTCACCTCCCCTAATAGGGTACAAGGACTATACAATAGATTACCAAGGTGATGGTTCATGGATTCAACCCTCAAAATCGTGTTTTGCTTTTCCCTTGCATAGAGAGAAATAAGTGGAGGGTGTTGTGGGTATGTAGTGAGGTGACCACATGGTCGGTAGGTGTGATACCACTCCATGAAAGTAAGGTGATAGGGGGTGTGGTGTTTACCACATATGGAGGGAGTGTGTGATGAGTGGAGGTGGGCCCCTTTGTTTTTATTTTGGTTAATTTTTTATTAGTTAGTTGTGTAATATGTTGATACTATAATTTGACGTTGTGAAAAGTAATCACTACGGGGCTAATTGATTGGTTAAGTGGTA
Organism: Drosophyllum lusitanicum; assembly: GCA_032274825.1. NCBI lineage: Eukaryota > Viridiplantae > Streptophyta > Magnoliopsida > Caryophyllales > Drosophyllaceae > Drosophyllum > Drosophyllum lusitanicum. The sequence continues at coordinate 1,754 of JAUEJL010011533.1, read as the reverse complement.
GGAAATAAAAGTTGACGCGCAAGTGTGATGAGTGTCATAGTTTATGACGACTCCTTGTACTCTAAGAGTGAGCCGAGGGAAGTGTGATGGCCTCCATCACCATGTGGTCATATCTCTTTCCACTCCCTTATAGTGTGGTGGAATGTGTGGTATGACGATTACCACATGAAAAAAGGTGCATGGTGGCAAAAAGGTAGGGCCTATCTCATTCTTTATATAATTTTTTTGTTATTTTTTATTATTTAATGGTTATTATGTGAATCTAATAATTATATATATATATATATATAGTATATATATATGGTTGGCAGAGAGAATTTGATATAGCAAAAAATGATGATGTAATTGATGACTCTAATTGTGACATGGATAAATGATAAGTTGTAATTTGTAGAAACTAGAAAGTGGAGAAATCGTACAATTAAACTCAAATTTAAATCAATTGGAAGGGTTGGATAAAAATTCTGAGTGGATTTATAAAACATGTGAGGGGGTTGTATATTAATGTTATTAATTATAGATTGTTTATAAATTATGTATAATAACTTGTGATATATTTTGTTTAGAGGAAAAATAGTTATATATTTACGGCTGTCTCGTTTTTATCTACGTTTTGATATAAATTTTATCGTAATATGAATTTTTTTAAAAATTAGTATATTCTTAAATTTTTGTTATCCATCTATAGCAGTTGGTAGGTAATTCTTGGAATAATCTATACGTTTTTTACATCCATTCCCTCTATGTATAATCACTGATTTCTTAGTCTTTCAACAAAATAATTAAAAGTGAAAAAGTGATTTAACTATTTTAAACATTTATAAAAAGATATTAAATAATTATAAAATACAAAAGAAATGAGAATTAAAAAAAAAAGGTAGCAGACGTCGTCAACATCTAGACCGGCGGTGAAAACGTTGACGCGAGGTTGAGGGTAGACATGACGATAGAAACATGGTATCATGATACAAAAAACGTGATTATATTTATTGTCCAAGTTATGAATTATTATTGTTACAATAAGGGTAATAAAGTCAAGTCTTTATTCGTTATATACAAAAAAAAAGTTAAATGGTTATAAAACATTTTAAAATGATAAAATTAAGAATTTGTTTACATATAATATTTTGAAATTTTATAAAGAGTAAATATGATATCTATAAATTAAGATGGGTAAATATAATATTTTAAGGTTTAAAAAAGACATATATGATAAAGAGTAAATATGATAATTGTAAATTAAGATGGGTAAATATAATATTTTAAAGTTTAAAAAAGACATATATGATCAAGAGTAAATATGATATCTGTAAATTAAGATGGGTAAATATAATATTTTAAAGTTTAAAAAAGACATATACGATCAAGAGTAAATATGACATCTGTAAGTTAAGATGGGTAACTATGATATTTTAAGATTTAAAAAAGACATATATGGTCAAGATTAAGAAATTAAATAAATAAAAAGTTATAATCATTTAATAAAATTCATTGATAAGTCTTTTATTTATATTAAAAAATATATTAACAAACGAAGAGGTTTGATTCATAGAAGAATGTTCAATATAGTCCATAATTAATTTATAGTCCTAAGGAATTAATTTTAGCCTTTGGATCAATGACATCAATGGTCCAGGTTAAATTTTAAAAATTTGGGTGGAGTGGCATTTTCGTAATTTTTCGTAATTCACATGTTATGCTTTTACAAATCACATGTGATTGTATACTGAATCACCTGTGATTGAATATTAAAA
>JAUEJL010011522.1:0-10007 GCA_032274825.1 Drosophyllum lusitanicum | reverse complement strand
TTCAAAAAGATGATGACTTGGTTTTGAAAAGACAAATGATTTTTGGTTGTACTCACTAGCTATGTTTATAGCTAACATTGTGTGTAAAATGTTTTGTATCCGCAGGATGTCTAGTGGCATTGGTGAGGCGGGTAGATGCCTTGGGCATAGCTTTGATTTGGTTGCATTTCCGGTAATCTTGGATTTTCCACTCTTTTGTATATGGTCGTGAGATTGACTGTGGTAACACCAAAAATTTTGGATTATATTCATTGATAATGTTTATTATTAAAAGGTTACTAAACTTTGTTGAAATACTTAAAGAAAATTATAATGCTTCCGCAATAAGTTAAAGAGTTTTGTATAAAATATGTTCTAAATTGAGATTTGGAAAAGTTTAAATTTGGATTGAAAATCAGGATGTTACAAATATACAAGCACATATGCCTTACCAACTCCACCACATACATATACTTTCAAGTTCATTAACACCGATATATAATTAGTAAAGACGTATTTTAGAAAAACCCAACTATACAAGTAAAAGACGCATTTTAAAAAAGCTCAACTATACAAAAGGTGCATGATTAGTTGGGGACAAATGTATATATTATATAATGATAAAAATCTATCTTTAAATAAACTTGGTTAAACAAGGTGACTTGTTAGGGCTTGCTAAATTCATGCATTAGTTTTCTATAATGAAGGTAAGACGGTGATGATAAAATATTTAGCATACAACTAACATTGAATTTGAGTTCATACATTGATAAATACATGTGTTATAAACTATATACTAGCAGGTATCTATGTAAAGTAACAGCTGATTATCTTATTTTAATTATATGAGTTATTTAAATGTTTATACATATTGTTATTGATGTAGATTACTTTTATTTCTTTTTAATATCTTATAGGTCGGAATTTAATTTAAATCAATATTGTTAAGATCATATATAATCATTTAATTGACTCCGTTTAGTTTGGTCATTGGTTTCCATTTAATTTGATATTGGAGGCAAAATAGTTATTTTAGATTTCTTAAATCAAAAGATTAAAACATTAAACCAGATATTTTATAATAGTAAAGATGGCTTTGTAGTCACCTTCTACTTGTTGGAAGGTTCCTCGGGTTTGGGTATAGATGATTACTAAACGTTCATCGAGTACTATAACTTTCAAGTTTTAGAAGGTAATTGTTTTAGCTTATAAGTCCGGCTTATAAACCTCCTGTCGTAGTCTTATCCTTTAAAACTTAAGAGCGTAGATAAATAGAGATGAATTACACTTAGGTTATATATGAGAATACAAAAACACATAAATAAAGTAAGCTAATTAAGAAGACATGTAGGTTGTTTACAACTTAATAACACTTTTGTTTAACTATTTGTAGTGTAATATTTGTGTTTATTTGACCACACTGGTTTTAAATTCTAAATTACTACTGCACTTAAGTCGAGGCAAAGTTACACCCTTACAGAAGAACATAGAGTGCAACAAGTATTGATAGCATTCATCAAAACTGAACCTAAAAACTCATGTCTTGTCATATATTTATTTTGAATTCATATCTTTTTAAGTACTTATTCCATTTTAAATAAATTTTTATTTTTTGAACAGCAACCATTTTAAATTAATTATAAAGATTAAAAATCTGAACATAATTTGTTTTGATTTTAGAATCTGTTAAAAACAGATGTCAAGATTCAAGAACATCATAGGATCCTATAGAGGATTTTAGGTCTTGCAAATGTGTTGAAAAATAATAAAGGAAAAGGAAAAGAATTGTAATTTAGTTTATATTTTATATGTTTAATATTTCTATTTATATATATCATTTTAATGAAAATTTCAAAATAATATCCGAGCCTAAAAAATTAAGCAGAGCTATTAAAATACATTATTAAATGTTATTCTTAGTTTATTACATTAACATGATTCTTTAAAATGAAAAGACGAAATGTCGTGTTTGTAAGTACAAATCATCGAGTAAATGGAAAAAATATATAAAAAATAGACAAAATTATAGAAGGAAATGTAAGAAAAATATGATAACTTGATACATGTTATATCGGTTTTTTAAAATCCGTATAACATCCTAACGATATAAGAAAATAAACAAAACCAACCTGATTTCAAAGTCGTATATTATACATATTTAAAGATCTGCATAGATCCTAACTAAAAGCAGAGAGTCAAAGGGAGTGTCGAGTCGCCACTCCCTTTGCTTTTTGCTAAGTGGTCTTCCTTTTCCTGCCTTCTCACGGTTAACCCGGACATCAGCTAAACCCCAAGTACAACATTGTGTTTCCAAGTCAAAAGATTCAAGCCTCAACACACCCTCATGCTCACATGATAATGCGGCGTCATCAACAAGGGTTGTGTATTTTACATACATGGGCCGATCTTTGAATCTACTGAGATCTTGCGGAATCCTAACAACCCTCTCAAGTCCAGGTGAAGATACCTATGAAAGAAACAAAAAAATATAAAAAGATTTTACTTGTTTATATCATTTTCTCTTCTTTTTTCTTCTTCTTTCTATTTTGTAGGTCCCAACTTCATATATATTCAAGTAGGGTAAGCCGGTAAGGAGAAGAATATACATGTTCTCACTTCCATGAAACAACCTTCATGTTATAGGAACATTAACAAACTGGAACCAGTAAAATGAACAGGTGTAACCTTTTTTTCTTCTTTCTACCCTTGCTTCAACTTTGTGGAAATGGATTAATTTGACTATATTTTATTGACACATGGTCAAACTTGTAAAACTTAACCAAAACTAGATAGGTCAAATGGTGAAAAACTTGCTCACTGTCTAAGTGTCTATAACCTCTAAAATTACTTAATTCAAAGATATTGGATCATTATTATAATATAAAGTTTTGTAATCATATTATATACATTTTGAAATTACGAGATTGATTCAAGAGAAACTGGAACAAAATCTGTTGACGGGTCGACCCAACCCTTTTTCCATCTGTCATAAAATTCACCTGTTTTGACCCATTACCCAACCCGTCTGACCCATTCACCTACAGAAAATAACAAGGGAAGTACCTCGAGTGATACATCAACAGGAATAGATCCAGCAGCTTCAGCCTCATTTAATCGCTCTCTATACGTCTTTGAGAAAGCTTCGATATCCTCCATGGTCGGAGAACCCGATCTGCAAAACATCTATAATTTATTAAGCAATTGAGACCATCTATATTTAGGGGTAAAGTAATTCATTCTGGATTCAGTTCATATTAGCAGCAACAAAACTAAAACTGAATTAGCCCTTCTTTTCACCTAGTTTTAGAGACTTTACTCCCATCTCACGATACGTTTTTCCTTTTTTTCACAAGAATGTCTTTTTCGATCATTTTATGCATCAACTTCTTAGACAATGAACATCCGTCTTACAACTTTAAACAACAAAATCAAATCCAAACACTATCTCATAAAGCCTTATTTATAACAACTCTGACTGTTCAAAATCAAATAAGCACTTTCAAAACATAATTTCAAAAGAGATATAAACACTTACTTGTTTGTAAGCCTCTCAATGCGCACTCGAATTGCAGAATTCTGTAACGTCTTAAAAGCATATATTCCCAACTCTCCATCAAAAGATAAAGAAACTTCTTCAGCAATCATTAAAGCTTCTTTGTCCCATGTAGTCCCAGCCAGAGAAATTCCACCTCCTCCGCCTCCATCCCCAAACTTCATAAAAAATTTTAAGAAAAAAAAGTCAAGATTACTACTCTAAATAGGACTACTTTGCTAATAAGCTGCGAATCTACTAAAATTTACCCTAGGTTATTGGCCAACTTACTCTAGGTTCAGCGTCCTCATCCAAATAATCATCTTTGAAGTCATCGTCATCAAATTCTTCTATATTGCATGACAATATCAGAATAGTGAGACAATTTTTAAGATAAAAAATATATGAACATCCAATTTGTCATAAAATCAACAAATATATATAGCTCATCTCAAAGATATAACTTCTTTGATTAAATTAGCACACAAAATTATAACTTCTTTCATAAATAACATAAAACTGTTTTCATTCACAAACTATCTCATGCTTAACTTCTTTAACTTGACACGTAGAGATCCAACACGTTACTTGATTAAATTAGCTCATCTCAAAGAACAGTAAAGTTTAATGTCAAAAGGGTTCATTGCTAAAATGAAACTTAATATGAAATTTGTAATAAATTTACACCCAAAATTTGCCTTGTTTCATCTATTTTACGTTAAGAAAATACTACAAAACTTCTCTTTAATAATAAAAGATACAAACATCGAGTAGTGACTCATAAATAAGAACCATAAAAAGTGTTCCTTGCATAAACTTTGCTAGACTTTGATCTCTTGATTTTTACAATAGCAGTAGAAGATTATCAAATATTTTTTCCTTCATATAAGAATTGTAGTAAGTTAAATGATGAGATTATTAATATTTTCCAAATAATTAATTACTCCTCAACTAATGTCAAGGCTTTGTAACTCTCTGGTAGAATGAGAATAAGAGTATCACCTGTCTAGGGGAAAAAGGTCCACTTTTGACTTTGATTACCAAATGGATTACAGTAGTTTTTTTTAGCTTCAAAATCAGCAGCTTAAGGGTGTTGCTTCAAAGATCTAATAAGCTAATCAAATTCATCACAAATTCGATTTCCAGATTCCAACACATGAATTCAAGTCTAAGCACATGATAATCACATCCAAACACTGAGATAAACCCTAATTACGCAAGTTTCTTCGTTAAACTACCAAAACAAAATAATCAAAATGGAAATCCCAAATTAAACCACAGGATTGAAGCACTAGTAGCAGTGACTCACGAATGGAAAATAATGCTACTAAAATAGCAGCAAAAGCAAGTCCAATTTCCACTCAAATTGACCAAATACATTCAAACAAAATTGGGACTTCTGCGGTTTGGGCAATAGCGAAACAGAAATTACAGGATGATACCATCATCACGATCATCAAATTCATCATCCTCTGACACTTCTTCAACAATGGAAGGACTGATAACTGGTTCAGAAGAGGGATTCTTCTTTTTGGCGAGCACAATACATCGATGGATTCTGTTATATGACGCAGATGAGAGTAATTTGAATGAATTACAGAATGGGGTTCTGCAGAAATTGATGAAATTGGGACACAAGGCATTCGGTTTTGATATTGAATAAGAATTAGGAGCAACTAAGATGGTGTAATGCTTGGCGATAGAACCCATTTTCATGGTTTATTTGTGTTATCCGGTTTTGTTACGGTTTAAATTTGAACTTGTTCATCAGGGTTCGGAAGATGGACTGTCTAGTGTCTACTAGACCGCCAACAGTTAAAAAAGGAAGAAAAAAAAAATGAGAAAAATGAAATTATATTTTTCTCGTGTAAATATCTGAATATTTAAAGGTGGTTCAAATATCTGATTAATCAGTCAAATTAGGTTTTTTGTTTTTTAAAAGAGCCTGAATGTATGTAAATAGTTTCAAGAATCATTATTATGATTCAACTTTTCAATGAATTTGTGTAATTAATGTTTAAGAAATTTTAGGGATTGCTAAATTCATGCGTTAGTTTTATTTAGTGATTGTTTACCAAATTATAAGTGGGGTGTGATTAATTAACCCTAAATTCCTATCATTAAGTTACTAAAAAAGGCTTGTTCAGTTGTTCTATCTTAACCTCTTTTCATTGACATGTTTGGTTGTTTTTGTAGTAATGAAATGAATCATTACTATATAAATATTGATAGAGAGAAATAGACATAGAAATTAAATTAAATAAATTTTAGTAAAAAAGTTTCCAAAAAAATATTAAATTGTAAAATTTCATTCCATTATTTGAAGGAATGAGAAATAACACACATCCCGCAAGTAATGAAAATTCCTAAAACAGAGGGAAACATATTATGTATGTAATAACTCATTCAATCCTATGTGACTAACAAACATGTTTTTTCATTACGTAATAATGAAACATTTCATTCCATCTTTCATTATCTCATACCAAACGCTGCCTATATACTAGCAGATATCCGCATAAAATAGCTAGTAATTATTTTTACAATATTGGTTTACTAGAGATTATTTTTATTTGTTATTAATTCTTATAGGTTAGAATTTAATTTAGACCAACTTGAATCCTTAAGGATTTGAAGTATAAATATTTAGTTATTAAGATACTGCACACGCATTTAATTCACACCAGTTAGTTAGGTCAATGGTTTTAATTTAGTTTTGAAATAAATGTTTTATAATATAATATTGATAATTGATGAATGTTCATTAAGAACTATAACATTCAAATTTTAGTAGGTATTTGTTCGGCTTAATTTTGATAAACTTGTTTTTATAACTTAATTTTTAGTTTATGAGCCTATTATAACTTTAAATAAGAAAATACGCAGAACATAGATAATAGTCTAAAAGTGAGTTTATGAAAAACAAATTAAACTTAAAAAAACAACCCAGATCTAAATGTCATTAGTTGTATACTAGCATTGCGCGGTGGTGATAACAATAGTTTGTGCTCAACAACATATTCAATTTAAAAAATGTAAGGTATAGTATGTGTGGAACGGTGTGGTAGTAAATGGAATCTGTTTGACATCTTCTTTCTCCTTTTTCAGTTTTCTTTATTTTTTTCCAATCAATCTTTTTATTAGTTGTTAAAATAATTTTTAACAAACAATAAAAAAGTTATTATTAAATAATTAGAGAAAAATATAATCTAGCCTTAAAATTGTATTAATCTATGTAATTTAACCAAAATTAGATAAATTAAATAGTTGTTGTGATGTTTAAGGATTTATTAAAGCAACTATTGCCTTAAATTAGTTGAGATAATTAAGAGAATGATTAGTTAGGCTATTGCTTTAAGTATTTATATCTTAAACATAAAAACATGTACTACTAAAAATTAAGTAGTTTTAAAATTCTTAAGAGAAAAAAAGTTAAATACTTTATAATTAGCGTATATTTATATTCTCTTCCCTTTTATGTCTCATACTCTAGTCTCATGTTCCTTGTTGATGACTGATGTGCTGCATAACTAAGCAAGTGTGTGATTCTCTGTACTATTAAAATCTTAGCATATGTGCCATGGTCCAACCACCACTCTCCACGTTTGTGAAGTTTGTAATAGCAATGTATAAGGATACCTTTTGTTTTAGGAAATTTATGTCCTTCCTCTTTTATTGATGTTGGTTTTCTCCTCTAACGTTTTAATAGTCTTAAATATGATCCCTCGAATTTAGAGGTGGCAACTGTGTCTTGCTTGGGTTGGTGGGTCGTAACACGAACACAACTCGTCTAATTACTTGTGACAGAGTTTGTGACAAGGGCCCATATATGTGAAAACACGACACGCCCAGGTGCTAAAATATCCGGGTTAGCGAATTGCGGGTCATAAACAGGTTGACAGTCATAAATGGATTAGCGAGTCTGCGAGTCTTGTTTTACTAATTTTATTCTGTGTTTTTCAAAATACATAATCCAAATGCAAAATACCAAATAAAGTTCAACACTATATAAACAGTTAAATTCAAATACAAAAACTTAATAAAACTAACTACTAAGAAACAATTTAGCTATAAGTGATGAAACATTGATGATTTGATGGTGTCTACACTTGATAGTCTCAAAAGGACGAAAGAACAAAATGAAAATGATAAATTTGTTTCTTATTAGGTTTACTAGGATTAAAGAGTAAGAGAAAATCTCAAAAGTCAAATATGAAACGTGAAAGAATAAGGGGTAAATAGAAAAATAAAAATATCAAAAAAATGTATAGAGGTTGGCATGTCGATCCACGAACCAACCTGCTTATTTATATGGGTTAGTAGGGTCAACGTGAAAATGACCCAAACCCTTTTATACTTAACTCAAATTTGTTTATTTACATGTCGTATCGATAATTGTCATCTCTACTCATATTGAGATGATAGTTTTTTCTTTTGACATTCATCTATTATAATACCGAAAGCAAATTATGTATTTCATTTATAAACACAAGACACCCTTGATTGTTTTGGCCTTTTCAATATTTAGGGGAGATAATTTGAACATAAAAAGGTTTTATCATACACAACAAAATGTATATGCAGATAAGAAAAATATATTACAAGTTTATAAGAGCAAAAATGTCATAATTGTTGTGCATGGTCAATTCTTCTTGTATACAAATCATCTTTAGATTACACTCGGGTAGAAGATATATACTTTGTAAAACCTTCAACTGTATTTTTAATTTTTAAAGTATAAATAGATACAACCGTACAGATCACTCGGGTCATGTATGAAAATGCAAAACACATAAATAAATAAATAAAGTAACCTAGCAAAACACGTAGGTTGTTTATAACATCTATTGTAACACACGTGTTACCACATGTATTGTTATATTACAGTTACATGCGGGTGAGTTAGTAACTAATTTGATAAATATGAGAAGTTGGATATCAAAATGATAGGTCGTTAAAAGCTAGAGTGTGAAGTTTTTTATATTTTAAAACCGAATTTTTGTTAAAAAATAATCTTGAAATTTTTTGTTGGCAAACATGATTTTTTTTAACGTCAAACATACACATTTATCCTAATCTACACACATGCTCACTACGGGGCTTAAACCCTTGACCTTAAAGAAGAAAAACACCTTGAAATCAACTTGCTAAGCTAAAGGCTCCTTGGTAAACAATATATTTATATTAAATGCATTGACAATAGAAGATGTTGATTGCTCATAAGAAAACTAGATCATGAATAAAATTAAAATGTGAAGGGTTTAACACGTAAGAATATATTGATTCAAGTAGATTGTAACTATTATCTTTCGACCCACTTCTTGTTATAGTCGGTCCTAAGTATTTTGATACCTGGGATAGGATAAAAGAAATTTTACACACTCATACTTCTTGAGATAGCCGGTCCTAATTTTACATTTTCTTTAATTATATAATTTATTTAAAACACACGTAACACAAATCAAAATTAATACAAATACAAATGAAGTGATCACTGATGAAGATGATGTAACATTTAGTTTAATCGAATCAAAATTCAATGCTTGTAAATAGTAATCCATAACTGCCAAGTGCATATACATTAACGAGGCATTTAGTACCCCGCGCATTGCAGCAGGATTTGAAACATAGCATATGTCCTGCTATTAAAAAAACTAACTCTTGCGTTATATATAGTAAACATGATTCATATTTTGTATCGTACTTTTAATAATGTTCATAGTGCGCTTATATCATTTGGTTTGAATTCAAATATACATGCAGGTTAACTTTTTCGTACTATAGAGAACGTAACATTGATCGAAATAGTAGATATTTGGATAGACATCGTATCACAATAAAATTTATATCGATGTGTAAATAAAAATGAGATCGTCACAAATATATATATATATATATATATATATATATATATATTTATATTTGCACTAGGCAATATATGCTAAAAATTATAAAAGGAAAACAAAAAACGTAATAAAATATAAGAATGAACAAAATATAAAAACTAAGTTTCTATATGTTCACGTTGTTTATTAAGATTCAAATGAATTCAGGTTCTATATATATTCCATATTACATCTAACATAATATTTAACAACATTAATCTTTAATACCGGAAAAAGATTTTCAGCATGAAAGAAAACCTCAATAGAATTATCCTAATTTTTATTTCATCTAAAAACATTAAAATTAATAAGTTGTTTAAATAACTATAAATTTACCTCTTTTTTGTTTAAAAGTTATGTTAACTATATATAATATTTATACATGAGGTATTAAGCTAACAATTTTTTATTATAATAAATTGAGTTAATTGGTCAAATGGTCCTTTAACTTAACCATTTCTGCCGATTTAGTCCTTTAACTTCAAAAGTGGTGAAGACCGTCCTTTATGAACCATTTTGTGGCGAGTTTCGTCCTTTCTAACAGATTCCGTTTGTCTGGTCAGTTAAATCAAGGGCATTTTAGTCTTTTCATCCCTTTTTAATTTTTAATT
>JAUEJL010011511.1:0-10008 GCA_032274825.1 Drosophyllum lusitanicum | reverse complement strand
GGGTTGAAAAGGGTTGGATGTGGGGGTTTGTGGGGTAAGTTGGGTTGAAGGTGAAAGATGATGTGGATGTTGATGTGACAGTGGGTTTGATGGGGTAAGTTGGGTTGGATGCTGGTGGTCTAATGTGAAACAATTGGTTTGTGGGTTTTAATTACAAAGAATTTTTGGGTTGTTCAAGAAAAAAACTTACGGAAGCATGTTTAAACTTCTATACATGTTTTAAGATCATTTAGGCATGATCCTTTCCTAACATTCCCTTAAATAACACATAAAACAACAACAATATTACCTGATTTTATGTGAATGATGAGGTTCTAGACACTTTCGATACTCGCTTTAAGATCACACAATCGGTGATTTTGAGCATCACCTATGTCATTTCCAATTGTGATCATATAAAAAGGTAAAATTAAACAATTAAATATTATATATACCTCTGATCGCAAGTAAAAAGAATATGTGTTTAAAGAACTCTAGCTTGAATTGTTTCACTTAACCGATCATTGTAATTGTAAATATGAAATAAACAAGCATATAGAAATTTCAAGTCATTTTATGTATACTTTTAGTTTTAAAGATTATAGTTTCGGGGAGTTTGGGACATAGTTATTCAACTTATGAAATTGATTAATAAAAAAATGTTTTATTTACTTGTAACATATCTTTAAGGGTGTCGTACCTTCCATTAATAAATCAATTTCATAATTGCAATGATCACATCTCATAGTTTTTTCATGCGAGAAGTGTTTATAACACCATTAATGACTAATTAATAAGGGTATTTTGGTCATTTATATATTTATCTAACCGCGAATTAGGTCTGGAAGAATGAGTCATTATCATATTAGTTTTTCCCAACAAATATCACTCGTTAACGAGCCATTAATGATCTCATTAGTGAGTCACTAATAAACCATTAGAATTCTTAGACATTGATTTATTTTAATTAAATGCCAAGATGTTTAAGACATGATAACTATACATCGTTCTTAGTCAACATCGTATCCATCGTTCTTAGTTGGAGTCTATCATCATACATTGTTACCATCGCTACCCCAAACACCATATGCGTGCTTGGCAACCACTAGGGTCCTAAGATCCGTCTGCACCGGCACCATATGCATGCCCGACAACTGCTAAGTTCCGAAGTCCGTCCACATTGGCTTAGGTTCACTATGTGTGCCCGACAAGTCTGGTACCAAGCGGGGCGCGACTCCCACTCGTACTCAAACCCCTGTGGTCCTTCCGCAATAGCTACTCTGACATAAGTTGTTTAGTTGAAAGCACAACCGGTTCCCCATCATTAGGCCCTCCTTCACCCTCGTGGTGTTATGCGCGTTGACCTCATCATCGTCGGTCAAACACCACTCCAACGTACAAGCACACCATGTGTTGCCAAGGTTGTTTAGAAAACTCGACAACTACCCATCGCTTTGCTAGCAAGTACTAAAAGACACACTTTCCTTACTAGGCATCATCATCACATCTCGGGAGTACATCTACTCCCACCCTTCGAGTCATCATCCCATCATAAAATAATCATCATTAATTAATTACATTATAAGCATCATTAGATAGAGTTCATCATATAGCATAATTAAATAATTAATTAAACACATCATAATCAATCATAAAATATTAATCACACGTAAACATCTTTACATGACATCTTAAAAATCGTTTAGTCTTTTGAAAATGATTTTGTCTAGTACTCGGTTTAGAAAATACTAAACTCATCTCAGGTCCAGTTATAGCGGTCATCAAAGTCTTCACAAGTCAACCGAGCTCACGCGACACCCTACAATCGAATTCCCAATCGTGAAACATTGGATCACAATTCAAAGAATCACAAACACTCAAATCGCAAAACATGAATCACAAATCACAATTATTTGTGATTCAACCTGATCGCAAATCTCAATCACAATTCTCAATCACAAATCTCAATAACAATTCTCAATCATAAATTTCAATCGCAAATCTCAATCACAATCACAAATCACTAGAATTGCAATTAGTGGAAAGGGACTCAAGCCACTCGGTGAATCAACCCTCAATCGTAATTCATCTCCCAATCACAATTCATGATCCACGATTCATATGAATGAATCGCAAATCGTGTCCTTACAGCCCTATCCAACTTTAATCACCAATCTTCTTCATTTCTTTGTTTTAATTCATGGTTCTTAAATCAAAATCATCATTAACATGTTACTAACACATACCAATCATCAATTTACCTTTTTAACATCATCTAACATCCAAATTTTATAGTTTTCTTCTCGGTTCTAACAAAACCATCATAATTGACGGTTACAACACCACAATCACACGGTAGATCCATCTAAAGTTCTAAACTACAAATTCGCATGAACATATACTTACTTGCAATCGATTGGCTACGTAATCCTTTGAAAATTCCACTCGAAAATCACCTTTTCTTGCTTGAGTTCTTCTCAGCACCTCTACAAACACACGCTACTCTTCCTTAGTCAAATGAATGGTTTTTAGTAACTCCCAATTCTATTTAATCAAATATTAATCACCCTTAATCACTCTTATTTAGTATTTTAATTTATTTGAGTTCAAGTCCTAAAGTTAATACTTTTAACAAAACCACCACACCATTTCTTTTCTAATTAAATATCCACAAGACGTCACTAACAACCGACCAAATAAATACTTATTTAATTTCCAAACATCTTGCGAGTTAATATTCTTAAATACTTCTCATTAAATACATCCCCTTACATTATATGCCCTAAACTTCAGATCGTTACAGTTTAAAATAATGTTAGGAATATTGCACTGAGTATGAATCCCCATCATCTATACTACTATATAAACCATTTAACATTCTCCCTCCTTAATTTTAAGAGTTCTTAAAATTTAATCAAAACAACATATTGACCTTTCATTTATTTAAATTAATCATATCCACTCAATCTTTAACTATTTTACTCTCTTCTATTTACTTTAACTTTTTATTTATTTAAAATATACTTTCACACAAACAAAATTATCCACCCACATCAACATATTTTCAAAATTGTATTAACTTCTCTCTTCTTATTTTACAAATATAAATCTTTTTCTTATTTTAATGTTTTTTAGAATTTATTTTTAAAATTAATAAAATAGTCGATGCGAATAAAAGAAAATTTGAAAAAAACGGATATGTTGCCGAAGAAAACTTTTTTGTGACATTGAATCGCACGAATAACATATTGTTACATTCTTAAAAGCGACATGTTGCAAAAAAACTATTTGTTGCCGCTGCATTGCGCGAGTACGATGCTAGTATCTATTTAAAGTCATCAATAGTATTTTTACAATGAGTGATTTAATTGTTTTGAATCAAACATCCTAACATGTAGGGAGATGATAAGCAGCTAAAATTGACTTGATATGAAATGAATTATTGATCCTCATACTAAAGAATATAAACTCGATGTTCTGAAAATAATTCATTTACTAGATTTAGTAAAAGCCAGACATGTTTAGTGACCTAAAGAATGTGACTAGATCACATATTCAGCTGCTAATGCTCCGGGTAAGATATGTATCACAAAAAGATAGTTGTTAATAATAGTCTATGGCACACCTAAAGCGTGATAGACTGCTCGATTCCAAACAAAAAATATATTCCTCGAAAGAAAAGGGAGCAATATATTAAGATGGTCAATCAAGGGAATAAAGACCCCAAGTGAATCTGCTGAATAGATACTAAACATGAAGGTTCCGAAGAACCTTAGATACTTGAAATTAAAAGATCTCAATAAATTATGTCATGTCTAGAAAAGAATGGAATCGAAATAAAGTCGACGTCAATGATACTTATATATAGTATAGCGCTAAATATTATGATTGAAAATGAGGATCTTTAGAGTATACCTGTCAAAAAGTGTAGAAATGAAAATTATAAGCCAAAATAGAAAGACGCAAAGAATTAATGAAAATTCAAAGTCCCTCGCAGATGCATGATGTTTAAGACATGATGTAACACCGAAAATCTCAAGTCATTTTTTTAAATAGCTGCGGAAGCGCCTACAAATTTTCATAAATACAATTACTCACAAGATACAAAACACTGTTTACAAAACACAGTTTCCATTTGTGTTACAAAAGATTAACAAACACGGCTCGTCTCTTATTCAAAACACAATATTAGAGCGTTGGTCAAATTTCCCTTCCCACAAACACAGCTAAACAGCTATACGCACCAAACCTGCAAAAAGCATCAACTGTGGGGAATTAGCACAAAGCTAAGTGAATGGAAGCTACAAACAAATAGCCAACAACATCAAGTACAAACAAACAACCACTGATCTCACAAACAGATCTTACGCAGATCTCACAAACTACTCAAACCCAGAGAAATCCAGAGGACTGGCGGTTCTACCGAACCTGCAACCAATGCGGGCCAAAGCAACGGTTTTCCAATAACCTATTGCCAATTAGCACAATTAGATCCCCTCCGATACAACGCATGCACCAGAGAGTCTACAACTGTCCGACCAATTGCAATTAGACCCAGCCGAACTGCATGCATAGCTGACCTCTACCAGCCGAACTACACGCATAACTGGTCTCTACCAGCCGAACTACTCGCATAGCTGGTCTCTAACAAAATCTCTACCAGCCGAACTACGCGCTAGCTGGTTTCTAACAGAACCAAATACTCAACAACAATTCATGAACTCTAATCTTATCCCGATCAAGTAATACATAAACAATCATTCACTATCAGACTAAACAGTCTATCTATCACAATCGCATGCTTTACATCAACAGATAACAATCAACAATATCAGACTAAACAATCTATCAAAGCATAGCAGACTAAACATTCTATCATCGCATCGATATCTAGAAATCAAATAATCCATAACAGTTACCACCAACACCACTCGTGAGTAAACCTCCACTCACCTCTGTCATTTATTGCACTTGCTCAGTTGTCTAATGTCACTGAGTCTTCGCAGTTCCTGAAAACACAACATACCGAAATCAATCTTGATTCATAAATATATATTCACATATATTTATTTCAAGTATTCCCATATACAACCTCTTATATTCACATATATATAAACATAAAATATGCAATCCAAACGAAATAGCAAACAACTCTTCAATTTCCTGAAAACCGCGGACGCGTCGCGTCCATGCATTTGATTCGTCGCTTCGGGCTTCGAATGGCCCTTCGAGCGGCCACTTCGAACACCACTTCGAACCAAGAAGACTTCGAGCAGACCACTTCGAACCATGAAGGCTTGGAGCGCCCAAAACCAACTTCGAATACCCTTCGAATGCAGACTTCGAACGGAGACTTTGAATTCGAAGTCAATACGAGAACGCATTGCGTTCTTCTATAGGACGCGTCGCATCGCCGTTTTTTCAGAACCCACCTGTAACTTTTTCTTCATCTTCGAGCTCCACATAAACAGCAAATCTCACACACAAAATTGGAAATCGATTTCTAACAATCCTAAACACATATAAACATCATATAACATGTATACTAACATCAAGGATTCATCAAATGCAATTAAAATCAACAATCTAACAATACCCATATGTCAAGTTAAGCTTCTAAAAGCTTCATATCACCATCAATGGTGTTCAACACTCTATATCTTATAAACCCAGCAGCATACAATAAAACTATCACACATCATGCTTATAATCAATTAGAAACACATACCAATCTTTAGTTTGCTTAAACAATCACTCAATCTTCACTTTCAAAATCCAAGTTTCTTGTTCTTCTTTTTTCTTCTCAAAGAAAACACACACACACACACACACACACACTCACCAGCAAAAATATGAGGAGGTGACTTTTTCCAAAGTCATGCATATCCATACACACACAACACACGTGCACTTCCTAAATTAGATCTCACAAGCATGAGGTGTATTACCATTTCCCTTTCATTTATACATACATGCATACATACTCTTACACATACATACCCACATACATACACAATCAATTTTAACAATTTATCCAAATGACATAATACTATTATCCTTTCTAGATAAATCCAACTTAATTAATTCTTCAAAATCAATTAGCATACAACGAGGTATTTTCTACAACCCTCGTACTAAACCCAATTTATCTAATTTATAAAATCATGCGATATCAATTCTTCATTTAATCACATAGCTAAATGCCAAAACGTATAAACAAGTACCAATCGTTCACCTCTGACTCGCTCACGGCTAGGCCAGGTTTTTTTTGGATGTTACATCACACAACAGTTATATACAAGCATCAATCAAGCAACAAGCAATGAGCATCAGACTAAACAGTCTAGCTATCACAAACATATGCATCACATCAATCATATCAATCATATCAATCATAACCTTTACTATCCGTGTTCTCAAAAGTTGCTCTCAGATATCTAATATCACTGAGGCTTGGTATTGCCTGAAAACACAGAAACACCAAAATTTGTTTCCGATTCATAAATATATATACCCACATATATTTATATCAAAATACTCATACTAAAACCATATAACATAAACACATCAATTGCAATCCAAAAGATCCAACAATCAAAGATTCCATATTCTGAAATTTGCCGGACGCGTCGCGTCCAACAATCCGACGCGTCGCGTCGGGCTTCGAGCAACCCTCCTTTGAACGGAGGCTTCGAGCGCCCCTACACTTCGAAACATAGTTCACTTCAAGTGGACTTTTCGAGTCGTAGCTCACTTCGAGCGGAGGCTTTAAGTGGCCCCTTCGCATGGAGGCTTCTAGCGCCTTCTACAAACCTACTAAGACTTCGAATTCGAAGGGCAACGCGGCGCGTTCCCTCTTTGGACGCGTCACGTCGCGTAGTTTACAGCCCAGACCTACAACTTTTCTTCATCTACCAGCTCCAACCTATTTCGAACCAACATAAAATTAAAGCTGTAAATTGATTTCTAACATATCTAAACCCATAAAAACATCAAATAACATATATACATGCGTCAAGAACACATCAAATCCATGTTTAACATCAAAACAATCAAAACCCACTTAACAAGAAAGCTTCAAACTTTCATCAATGGCGATTCCACATGTATAATCATAAACTCAGCAATCAATTCATATCAAAGTAATCATAAACATGCTATAAATTCATTCTAACGTTTAGTCTTGAATAAAACTTCACAAACCAACAACTTCAAATTTCAAGTTTAGCAAGTTTTTGAGGTTTCTTCTTCACAAAGTATACACACACAACACCTTTCAACTTTGATAACAAATGAGCAGGTGAATATTCACCCTAACCATATACACGTACACAAACTTGCACAAACATCTAAGCAGGAGGTGTTTTGTAAACACTTATCCACTTAATACATGCATACGTACATACTTCATGCATTCATACATACATATTAATTAAATCATAGAATCAATTAATTACTATAATAGTTTCCAATTAATATTTTAGAACCCATAAACACATACTGCCAAACCGCTAACGACTAGCCTGGGTTTGCGGGTAAGTACTCAACAGTCTCAAACTTTTATTCAAATTTAGGAAAAATTTCACAGAATAGTAACTAAATTTGAAAACTATAACACCCAGGTCATCAATGGAAAATTTCATAATGTGAAATAAAGGGAATAGTTGTGGAACATTTTCAAACTTGTTATTATTATATAATTTTTCCCCTTCAATTTTCTTATCTTTTTTACTTATTTTTATATTTTATTCTTGTTTATGAGTAAATCTAAATAAGGACGGAGACAAGAAAGAAACATCCCATTCATGTGTTCATTTTAGGGTTTGTGAATTGATACTAGTTAGAATGTGTCTTAATCATCATCTATTTATTTTCTTAAGGTCAATGGGTTTTCAGTCTTCACCTTCTTTGAACCTGGGTTTCGATTTTCGTTCATCTTCTTTGAATCGAATTTGGTCTTTGAATAAGGATTTGATTGGGGGATAACACCACCACTACTTTCTTCGATTAGTTAAGACATACCATTATTACCGCTACCATCGATTAGGTAGACAACCACCGTTGCCATTAAACCACCATTGCCGTTGCCACTTTTAAATCACCGCCGCCACCACCACAGATCGACAGCTGCTGCCACCTTCAAACCACCACCACCACCTTCAAAAATGGAAACTTTTTGTTTAAAGATGGATTTTTCTTGTTGCTGGTTTAATGTTTGTTTGTTCTTGTGTGATTTGTTTGTTCAATGATGGATTTTCCCTGGGTTTTGAGATTTGAGATGTACATTTGTGGGTTTTACTATTATGATATGGTAATTATTTTCCTTGGTTTGTGCTTCATCACCATCAAAACTAAATTTCAATGCGACATATCTTGGTTTAAATTGGGTCACTGATTTTTCAGAGTTACAAATGGATTTCAATATGCTCACCAAGCAAATAGATTTTGGTTATGCTAACTTCGATTATTATTTTTTGTTTAGTGTTCATGAAATTTTGTTTGAACATAATTTAAAAGGTATTAAAAAGCTAAAAGATTACCTGTTATCTGTTAATTAAGTTACATATTGTTAATGTTCAAAATAGTCGATACTTAATTCATAGTCCTAAGGGACTAATTTTAGTCTTTGGATCAATGACATTAATGGTCTAGATTGCATTTTAAAAATTTGGACGGATTGACATTTTCGTAATTCACATGTGATGCTTTTACAAATCACATGTGATTGTATACTGAATCACAATGATAAGTTTTAAAAGTTGCTTGTATTATTTTTAAATTTTCTTTTAATTATATACAACGATAGCTTAAGCAAAATTCATTTTATTTATAAAGAATTTGCCCTTTACTTTATCCCTAATGCAACATATAAATCCTCCTTAGTCATTACTAATCATTCTTGTAAGAAATAATTTATAGATGAGAGATCATTTGTACGTAACAAGCTTTTACCAGATATAACTACTAATTGTTTTGACTATCATACATTTGAACATATAAACGAGAATAAAAGATAATAAAATTATAAAAGTTATAATAATTGTGTGTCACAAAAACTTATAGCTTACAAATCATCATTTTCCATCGGTGTTCTAAAAGGTGCGTTATGGCAGCGTCATGACTTCGTCAAGGCATGAGACGTGACTTGCTGTTAAGAAATGGCCTTAGGCATGACACACGTCAAGGCTTGTCAAGGCGCGCCTTTACGTGCCAAATTCCGAGTTTTCTAAGGTGTGATGCGCAGAAAATCATTTTTGTTAAAAAATAGACTTTTTTTTTGCATACTTGAATTTCTATAAATTTTTATTTTGTAATTTGTATATGTTATTTTGTTCCTCACTTATGCAAATTTGTGTAATTTATATATTAATAATGATAAATTAGATATATATAGTTATAAAATATGAAGAATGTTCAATATAGTCCATAATTTATTTATAGTTTTAACGGACTAATTTTAGCCTTTGGATCAATAGCATTAATGATCCAGATTAAATTTTAAAAATTTGGAAGGAATGACATTTTCGTAATTTTTCGTAATTCACATGTGATGCTTTTACAAATCACATGTAATTATATACTGAATCACCTGTGATTGAATATTAAAATTTTAAAACTATATTTTTTAAATAGACTTTATTGAACGCAACTCTATAAAATATATTCAAAATTACCTTTTAAATAACACCTTAAAAAGGGTTAAGTGCATCGAAATGTAATGAAATATCCCCGTTTTAATATTGTGTGTAACAAACTAAACTTTTTTCGCTAAAATGCATTAAATTATCCAAAAGTTGTAATTTGTGTAATTTTAACCTGCTTAGTAGGTAACTACTGACGTGTCCGGTTACCTTATCATACGATATTAAAACGGGGATAGTTAATTACATTTCGGTGCACTTAACCCTTATTATTATTGTAACATCCTCAAATCGGGCCTATTCGTGCACTTCATTTGGTATGTAAATTTATTTAAATGAATTAAATAAGAATATACTTATTAGTATTAATAGAAAATAGCTATTGGTC
>JAUEJL010011500.1:0-10009 GCA_032274825.1 Drosophyllum lusitanicum | reverse complement strand
TATTAAAATTTAATTTCTGGGCATAAATTTTATACCAACATTTATATATATTTGGAGGATTCTAAGTATAAATTTTGGTATTTTTCCTTATTGTTTTGGGTATTTTATTGATTTTATATGATAAAATCGGTAAAACCGTAAGTTTATTCTCATAAAATTAATTCGAAAATTTTTGACCAAAATTTTTACATTTCTGAGTTTCTGGAAATGTTCCAGAATGTTAAAAATTTTTAAATTTGATTTTTATTTAATTTGTATATTTATTGTTGATTTATTCATAAAAGTTATGATTAAATGGATATAATTAGCTTATGACCACTAAAATAAAACTAAAATCACCAACAATTAGTAAGACTAATTTTGGAGTTCTAAAAAAGTTTAGAAGTTTTAGTTTACACTTAAATATGATTTAAGAATTATTTATTGATTATTATTGTAATAATCGATGAATTATGAGACCATTTTGACAATTGTAGTTGTGTTTGGGCGATTTTGGCATGATTTTACATAAGCAATTTTATTTATGTATGTTTGAATGAATGAATGTCATTTATTTTGAATGGATGTTTTTACCTAGTATGGCCTAGTTTGGTTTAATTTCTTTACCGTTATCACCCGTAATGAAAGGGGGTAACGTGTGGTTTTTAATGCGATCTCGTATCGCCGGTTTGTAATATTTAATAGTTTATTTCATTTTATTTATAAATGTATAATAGGTTTGCTATGTATTCATTTATATATATTTTATAACTATTTGCATTCAAGACCGGTGGTAGATCGTGTTGGAGCCTTGGAAGAGTTCTAAAGCCCAAAAGAAGAAGCCTTTTTGAAGGAGTTTCAATGAAGAGGCAAGGGACCAAGGAGTTGGTTTCCGATTTTGTAACCACTTGTAATATTTATTTTATTACTAGGTGGCCATACTAGGATTTATTTTGCTTATGCTTGTTTATATGCTTGTTTTGCTTGCTTAATCGTTTTGCTTGCTAGCCCGTCATGCCAAAATCGCCATGCATGCTTTATTATTATTCCCAATTTGATTGTCGATTTAAGTCACGTTTTCTCCACTTAGTTCACTTATAAAGAAATTTATGACTAAATTGACAAGATCTCTCACATATTTAAAATGAATTGAGATTAGCCTTTCCAATTTTAAGCACCTATGAACCCCATGTTCATAAGGACCTCCGCAACGTGGAACCTTGTTACCTTGGGTAAGTAGTGTGATATGATCATGTGCTAAATTGGTTTGAACTCAACCGAATAAAAGTTATTTGGGGCTAAAGGGTGTATTTTATTGAAATATATCAACCGAGAGTTCTAAAGTAGAATTAGTCAATAGTTGACTTATCGCCTTTACATAAAACATAACATAAGATGTCTATATTTTATCTAGAGACGAATCTCGGAATCATTTATATAATTTCGTGAGGGATCATTATATAAATGCAACATTTGATTAAATCGTTTGAACAAGTGTTTTATGCATACAAATGAATGATTATATTTCCTCTTATTTTGTTGTAGAATACTTTTATTTACAATGGCATCATCATCAACACCCGTTTTGGGGAAAGACTCATGGCTAAGAACCGTGATGGATAAGTGTATCCTCAAGGATGACGGTAGCAACTTCGTTGAATGGGATTCAACGATTAGGGGCGCCGCTCAATCCGACAATGTGCTCACTTTCTTGACCGAGCGTCCACCCGCCCACCCCGGGGCGAGAGCTTCCGCGGCCCTCCGGACCGCTTATGATGAGCATATGAGAATTGATAACGATGTCAAAAATGTTTTGATATGGTCCATGTCTCCTACTCTCAAGCTCCGCTTCATCACCCTTAATGCGTATGAGATATTCACTAGGGTGACTACCATGTTCTCAAAAGCACCGCAAATTAGGCTTTATGAAGCCGCGGTGAAATTTTTCGATGCTAAACTTGAAAAGGGCCAAAAGGTTGGTCCTCATGTGCTCAAAATGATTGAGTACATTGACACTCTTGAACGTCAAGAGTGTCCTATTCAAAAGAAGCTAGCGATCAACCGCATTCTCCACTCGCTCCCAAACAAGTTTGCTCAATTTAGAGTGAACTATAACATGAATAACATGGATAAGAGTTACCATGAACTCCACTCTCTCTTGGTGCAAGCCGAGAGAGACATGGAGGTGTGTGAGGTGGAGAAGAAGGATGTTCTCACAATGAAAATGAGGAACATGCACCTTGGGGTCAAGAAGGGCAAGGGATTTCAAAAGTCCCAATTCAAGAAAACAAAGGGCAAAGGCAAGGCTATTATGAATAGCAAGCCTAAGCCCAAGGCAAAGACGAGCAAACATCCCAATGACACTTGCAACCATTGTGGTGAAGTTGGTCATTGGAAACGCAACTGTCCCAAGTTCTTAAAGGAGAAGAAGGACGGATGTAAGACACCGTCAGGTATTGTTTCTCCTTATCTCTATATGATAGACATTAATTATGCTTGCACTTCTACTTGGGTATTAGATACCGGATGTGGATCTCACCTTTGTAATCATTTGCAGGGGCTGAGGGAGGTGCAAACGCTAGCCAAGGGTGACGTGGACCTCCGAATGGGCAATGGAGCTAAAGTAGCGGCCGTGTCCGTTGGAACTTATGTACTCACCTTAGCTAGTGGTTTTGAGTTGTATTTGAATAATTGTTATTTTGTACCAACCTTGACCAAAAACATTATCTCTATCTCCGCTTTAGACGCGGAAGGCTTTTGTTTTATGATTAAGAACAATCGTTGCACTTTTTCATTTAATGACATGATTTATGGTGAAGCCATTTCTATTGGAGGTATTTATGTTTTGGATAATGTTAATAATGTCTTTCATGTAGAGAACAAGAAGCTCAAATCAAATGAATCAAATCTATCCTATCTTTGGCATTGTCGTTTAGGACACATAAACGAAAGACGCATAAAGAGACTTGTTACGACCAAGATTCTCAAACCATTTGAATTTGAATCTTATGGTACATGCGAAGCTTGTCTCTTAGGCAAGATGACTCGTGCTCCCTTCATTGGTAAAGGGGCACGAGCTAGTGATGTTTTGGCACTCATACATACCGATGTGTGTGGTCCATTAAACATCACCGCTAGAGGAGGTTATCACTACTTCATTACTTTTACCGATGATCTAAGTAGATATGGTTATATCTACCTAATGAGACATAAAAGTGATGCATTTGAAAAGTTCAAAGAATTCCAAAATGAAGTAGAGAACCAATTGGATAAAAAGATTAAAGCCCTACGATCCGATCGTGGTGGTGAGTATCTAAATAACGAATTTGACTCACATCTCAAACAATGTGGCATAGTGTCACAATGGACTCCTCCGGGCACGCCACAATTAAATGGTGTTGCCGAAAGGAGAAACCGAACTTTATTAGATATGGTTCGGTCAATGATGAGTCAAAGTGAGCTTCCTAATTCTTTTTGGGGTTTTGCACTCTTGTCTGCCGTGTTCTCACTAAATCGAAGTCCGACTAAAGCGGCTAATAAGACTCCATATGAGATATGGACAGGGAAGGTCCCTTATTTGTCATTCATGAGAATTTGGGGTTGCGAGGCGTTTGTTCAGAAAAAGTCTGACGACAAACTTGCACCAAGGTCTGACAAATGTCTATTTGTGGGTTATCCAAAGGAAACTTGTGGTTATTACTTCTACAACCGTCACGAGAACAAAGTGTTTGTGGCTCGTGATGCTGTCTTTCTAGAAAGTGAATACATTTCTAAGAGACAGAGTGGGAGAAAATTTGAACTTGATGAAGTTCAAGAGCCACAAACCGAGAATGAAAGAGAAGACAACGAGGAAAATGTTCCCTCTACTTCTGAAACGGTTGAAGTTCCAAGGAGGTCGGGGAGAATTAGTCATCAACCTGACCGCTACCTCGGCAATATCGAGGAAGATGGTAATTTGTTGCTTTTAGAAAGCGACGAACCCACTACCTACAAAGCGGCCGTTAAAAGTCCCAACTCCGAGCAATGGCTTGAGGCCATGCAATCCGAAATGGATTCTATGTACGAGAACCAAGTATGGGACTTGGTGGATTTACCCGAAGGAGTAAGACCCCTTCAATGTAAGTGGATCTTTAAGATCAAACTCGGCATAGATAAACATATAGATGTTTACAAAGCTAGATTGGTGGCAAAGGGCTTTACGCAAGTTCAAGGTATTCATTATGATGAAACCTTTGCCCCAGTTGCTATGCTTAGATCCATTAGAATTATCTTAGCGGTTGCCGCATTTCATGATTATGAAATATGGCAAATGGATGTTAAAACCGCCTTCTTGAACGGGATTCTAGAAGAGGAAGTGTACATGACACAACCTGAAGGTTTTGTTGACACATCTAACCCTAAGAAAGTATGTAAGCTTAAGAGATCCATTTATGGTCTTAAGCAAGCATCAAGGAGTTGGAATCATCGATTCGATCATGTTATTAAACAAAATGGTTTTACTCGAAGTGTCGAGGAACCTTGTTTATACATGAAGTTTAGTGGGAGTAAGGTTACTTTTCTTGTCTTGTATGTGGATGACATACTGCTTATTGGGAATGACGCTCCCAGTCTAACCTCCGTCAAGGAGAAGCTGGGGAATCATTTCCAAATGAAGGACTTGGGAGAGGCACAACGCATTTTAGGTATCCGGATCTATAGGGATAGATCCAAGAGGATACTAGCATTAAGTCAAGAAGCTTATATTGATAAGATTCTTGATAGGTTCAATATGAAAGACTCTAAGAGAGGCTTTCTTCCTATGGGGATGGGAATCACTTTGAGTAAGTCACAGTGTCCCACCAAACCCGAGGAAGTTGAACGCATGAAGTTGATCCCTTATGCTTCCGCTGTAGGATCAATCATGTATGCTATGATGTGCACTCGTCCCGATGTCGCATTTGCTTTGAGCATGACGAGTCGTTACCAAGCCAACCCAGGTGAGAGTCACTGGATAGCCGTAAAGAACATCCTTAAGTACTTACGAAGGACTAAGGATTCATTTCTAGTGTTTGGAGGGGATACTGAGTTACGTGTAAAGGGTTACACGGACGCCAGTTTCCAAACTGATCGGGATGATTTGAAATCCCAATCCGGCTATGTCTTTATGTTGAATGGTGGAGCAGTGTGCTGGAAGAGCTTCAAGCAAAGTGTCACTGCGGATTCTACAACAGAAGCAGAATACCTAGCAGCATCAGAGGCTGCAAAGGAAGCTGTATGGATTCGGCAGTTCATTGATGGACTAGGAGTAGTCCCAAGCGCCAAAGATCCAGTCACTGTTTATTGTGATAACAGTGGGGCTGTCTTTCAAGCAAAGGAGCCCAAGTCTAGTAACAAGTCTAGACACGTTTTGAGGAAATACCATGTTATTAGAGACAACGTGGAAAGAAGGGAAATAGACATTTGTAAGGTTGGGACAGACGATAACATCGCTGATCCTTTAACCAAGCCTCTTTCGAAGGCTAAGCATGATGCACACACCGTCTCCATGGGATTGAGACGTGTACCTGATTTCCTTTAGATTTTGTGATATGTAATCGGATAATGTATCTTTTTCATATATGAAAATCACATTCATTGTTTGAGTTTTATTTATAAACTCTTCTTTTGTTTTGAATATATACTTTGTTTATCCGAATGGGTTGTATGACAACGTTGAGCACCATTCAAGTGAATGGAATAAACTTTGTATTTTGTCCCTAGTCACTCATGAGGTGACGTCTCTAGTTGACTAGATTGTAAGTCGATCGATGGTAGGTTCAACACCATTGGGTCATAGAGATGACTGGTCGTTTACATAGACAGACTGTAAGACACTCTGTTGGACAGTGACATTCATAGAATCCCTTAACAATATGATTGTAGCCTGGTCGTGGCGGGAATTCTATCATATTCCGATGAGTCGATTCTTTTGACTAGAAACTAATTATCTGAGTCGGTGTAGTTTCCGAGTGACTTTCGTTTTTGTTCTAAGTCGTACCGTGAAAGGAGGCTAAAGGGCATCTTCGGGGTCATGGTGATCTACATTATACAGTATAATTGAGTTGACAGGAGTTGTCCACCCTCGTCAGGGTATAAACATCTTTAGGCCACTCGAGGAGCAGTCGCTGGAAATGCGTGGCCACGCTCGGAATGAATCTATGGTAGATCTTCCGGTCAGACAGCTACTCTCCATATCGAGTAAACCACTCATGATATGAGTCAAGTGCAAGTGCGACCTGAAAGACACCTTGCATTGAGTGGGAGATGTGAAACGGGCAAGAGAATTGGTAACGCACAACTTGTATCGGACAAGTGGGAGATTGTTGGAGTAAGTGTCCTCCACAATAGTGCGATTACATAATAAATCTTAATAAAGGAATATTTACGGGATGTATTGATCATACTTGTCAGTTGGTCAACGTAAATCGATAACGCTCAGCTGACTAGAGTTAGACGTTATTGTCGTTTGACGGCGGTGTCCAACTGATCCCTTTCGGTCACACCTAAAGGAATGAGTCCCAATGGAAAACTGATTATTTGTATATGATACATTTTAATCAATCCCTTAAATAAATATTTGATGTACTCGGACTAAGGAAATTTATTATTCGATTATACGATAATTGATTAATAAATGCACACGATATTTATATGATAAATAAATGGGAGAGGTTTAGTGATTAAATGTTAATTCACTAAACTGATATTGAATTACTAATATTAGATTAGTATTCATACGGTTTGTATATATATATTCGGAGGTAGAGGTCATTAGCTATTAATATTTACAAGGAGTTGTAAATTAGCTAAATTGGGTTTTGTAGATTTATTATATATAGATATAATAGTCAAAATGTCACTTAAAAGTTAAGTGAACATTAGTTAATTGATTGTTACATTTAATTGTTAAATGTGCAAATCAACACTTAATTATAATTGATAATTAAGCATATGTCTTATAAGTATTTGTGGGACAAATATTGAAGACAAAATAAGACCCAAAACACTACACAATAGCCGGCCAAATGAAGGCATGTGAAGCCCACATGGGTGCTTCAACAAGTGTCATGTATTGTACAAACACTTGTACACCAACATGCACCAATTTGTGCATGATTCTACTACCTCCTTGCCTATATAAACAAGACCTTGTAGCAGCTCATTTTATCTGATTTTGAAGCTCAAAAACTTCCCAAAAAAGGCTCCTAAACCGTGTGTCATAGAGAGATAAGGGGCAATTCTTGTTCATAGTTTTGCTCCATTATTACATCAAATATTACTAATATTTAAGGGTTAATACTTCTAATATCTAGTTAATATTATTAGTATTATTGGGGCAAGTTCTTGGGTGGACTTAGGAAGGAGGTGTTCTAGGTTGAACACTTGATCTTAGTACCGACATATCGAGGAGAAGAATGTGAGGACTTTCTTCTTTTATATCGGTTTTTATGCTTTATATTTAACATGTTTGTTACTAGGTCCTTAGATCACTAAATTATGAATTTAGTAATGAATTAGAGGAGTCTAATTACTGATCTTAATAACTTTCATGTGGTATCAGAGCTTTGTTGTAGCATACACGTTTAAATTGAGCATAAAACCGAGTTATATGATGACTTGATAAAATTAAAATTTTGTGTTAAAATATGATTTTCACGAAAATTTTAATTTGTATGTCTACCTACTGACCTTAAAATGTTTATGGTAATTTTCGGAATTTTTTGGAATTTTATTGCTAATTTTAAGTTAATTTCGAATGAAAACCGATGTTATTTGCATGTTTATTTTGATTAAGAGTTAATTAAAAATAAAATAGTTGCATATAAATTTTGGCTATGAGAAAATTATGAGATCACACCTGCTTATTTTACTAATAGTGGGTAAAAATGTCGAAATTAAATTTGTTGATTTTGACATAATAATCGATTTTATATGATGAAAACCGATTAAAGGTTATTATTGTTATGAAGTGATTACATTTTTCTCAAAATAATTCGAAATTTTTTGAAAATATTTTTCCAGCATTTTGTATATTCTGGAAATGTTCCAGAATGTACAAAATTAATATTTTCAAATTTTATAAATTTTTCATAATTGTTATGATTTATTTAGTATTATTGCATAAAAGTTATGAAATAATCAATCAAATTAGCATAAAAATCAAATCAAGCTAATTAATTATCAATAAATTAGTGGAGACTAATTTTTGAGTAACAAGTCAGTATGTATAATTAGTTTGTGCTTAAATATGATTTAAGTATTGATTTTAGATTTTTAATGGTTAAAAATCGATAAATTCCATAATACCGAGCTCTTTATGAAAGATTATTATAAATGGCAATTTGGCATAAACATTTATTGTTATTATTCATTGGATGAATGTTGAATGTTGAATGAATGAATGATTTAATTTTTAGCACTTGAATGTAATTTTTACCTAGTATGGCCTAGTTTTATTTAATCGATATTACCCGTAATGAAAGGGAATACCGATTGGTTTGTAATTTAAATACGATCTCGTATCGTTGGTTTGTAATAATTAATAGTTTTATTCTTATTTTCATTAAAGTAATGTATAATAGGAATAGCTATGTATTCATTTATTTAGCATTTAATTATTATGAGGACCGATGATTCCACGAGACGGTGCCAATAGGAAGGAGTTCCGATGGTGAACAGGTACAAACCAAAAGGAGGCATTATGAAGAGCCAAGGAGGGGTCAAGGAGTTGACTTCCAATTTGTAACTCTTTGTAATAGCTAGTTTAGAGGCCATACTAGGATCGTGAATGCCTTTACTTTCTTGCATGCTTTTATTGTTTTTCATTCATGCCACCACATGCCAAATTGCCTTAAAACTTAAAATGAACATTGCATGCTCATCCCACTATAGTCAATTATAAATTATCTAGAGTTCACCTATTTAGTTCACTTAAAGGGAATTGATAACTAAATTGACTAGATCTCTCACGAAAACATAAAATTGAGATTAGCCTTACCAATTAGTAGCACCTATGAATCCCTTGTTCATTAGGGTCACGCTCGCCTTAGCGGGGTGTTCCTTTTTACCTTGGGTAAGTAGGGTGATAAATGTTATCACACGCGAAAATTGGTTGGACTCAACGGGATATAAAGACGAGTCTTGCCTCCCGGGCTAGGAGATCGATTTAATTGAAATCAATCGACCGAGAGTTCTAGGAGTAGAATCAGTCAATAGTTGACTCACCGAATTTGTTTAAATTTGGGATGTATCGGCCTCCCCGAGCCCAAATTTAAATAGAGACGGATCTCGGGATCATTTATATAATTTAGTGAAAGATCATTATATAAATGCTTTAGACCCTTGCTTGAATGTTTACTTGCAAGTGTGTTTGCATTGAATGCTTTGAATGCCTTTACTTATGTTATTTCCTTTATTTTCGTTTGTAGTTAATTCCGCAATGGCTTCTTCTTCTGATCATACGCTTCCTCCTCCTCCTCCTACTGCTCTTCTCTCTCAACATTCATAGCTCCGCTTGTTCATGGAAAAGAATTCCTTGAAACAAGACGGAAGCAACTTCATAGAATGGGAAGCAAATCTTCGCTCTGCTGCCACATCTGATGGCAAATTGCGATACCTTACTGATTCTTCACCTCCCCAACCGGGCACTCGTGCAACTGTTGCAGTGCGGAATGCTTATAATGATTATCAACAGGAGTCTAGCGCGGTCAAGAATGTCTTGATCTTCGCCATGGCCCCTACCTTGCAACGACGGTGCATTAATCTCAATGCTCATGAGATTTTCACGAGGCTTACGACTATGTTTTCGCAAGCCCCGCGGATTCTCAAGTACGACGCCGCTGCCCGCTTCTTTGAGGCTCGCCTCGGGAAGGGACAATCAGTGAGTACCCATGTGCTCAAAATGATTGAGCACGTGGAGACCCTTGAGCGGCTTGGTAACCCGATCTCTCAAACGATCGCGGTGGACCGAGTACCCCACTCGCTTCATGAAGGGTATACCCTCTTTAGGGTG
>JAUEJL010011489.1:0-10009 GCA_032274825.1 Drosophyllum lusitanicum | reverse complement strand
ACCGGCGGGTCAACCCGGTTTTCAGAATTTTAAAAATTTTAAAATATATATGCATATGTGTGTATATATATGTATGTATATAAGCTTGGAAACAATTACCAATCTATTAAGAAACTAAATAATCTATCAAACATAAAATGAAATTCTATTGAGAGGGTTACGTGAACTCAATGGAGGTTTCTGCTTTAAGGACAGTCGCATGTCGAAGATGACAGAGGACAGGAGTTGCTGTCGACTATCGAGAGGGATTCAGAACTCATTTTTAGAGTTTCTGTTGAGTGAGGGTTTCAAATTATCGACTGTCGAGATGACTAAATCGCTAAACTTTTATGTTTTAAAAAAATATTAAAATAAAAAAATAAAAACGGGTCAAATCGGGCCGGGTCAACCCGAGTCGACCGGTTCAACCGTAAACCCGAGCGGGTCAATGCGGGCCAGAAATGACCAAAAACCCGGTGTACATTGACCCGGTCTTCTCACCAGGTCATGGGTCAACCGGTCGGACCAGCCGGGTCAACCCGGGTTTTAAAACATTGTTAATGATCCTACTACTGTGGAAACTTGGATTCGGGAAATGCATAATGCCTTTGACTCCAGCGAGTGTGAAGAGAACAAGAAGGTAATGTATTCTAAACGAATGTTTCGAGGGCGTGCACTTGCTTGATGGGATACTGTTGTAGCTGTTACACTACCAGAGACTCAAGGAAGCCTTGAACTAGGATGGTTTCAAGGAAAAGATCATGAGGAAGTACTGCTCTGACTATGATATGCAGTGGATGGAGGATGGGTTTAGGGCTTTACAAAAGGGTGATAAACCCATGGAGGATCTTATCACTAAATTTACAAAAGGGTGATAAACCCAATGAAAGGGCAAAGCTCAGCAAATTTGCCAATGCTTTACTTGTTGAATACTAAGCTTCTGTGAGGTCTGCAACAACTCTGGACGCGGCATTTGATATAACTCGGTAGACTGAGGATGGTTACAGGCAGAAACCAAAACCTCAGTCACAGCCACAATGGGGAGGAGCAAAGACGAAGTTTGAGCAGACGACTAATTATAGGAAAGGTGATGGTGGATCGGAAAGTAATCCACAAGTTGATACATCCCAGAAATCAGAAAGCTGAGAGATGCTTAAATGTGGTAAGTGTGGGCAGAAGGGGCATCAAACACATGATTATATGTATAAGGAGAATGTTTGCTACATGTGTCATAAACATGGGCACCGCATATCAGGATGCCCTTTGTGGCAAGGCTTGGGAGCTAGAGGGTCATCAGCAGCACAAGGGAGAGCCTTCCAGATGACTGCTGAGGAGGCGAAAGATACATGTGATGTGATTACTGGTACTTTCTTAGTTAATTCTATACCAGTATGTGTTGTATTTGATTCTGGTGCTACCTACTCCTTTGTGTCTTCTACCTTCTGTGATAAATGGCAACTACCAGTTATTTCAGTTAAAAATCCTATTAAAGTGGAAGTTGCTAATGGTAATCAAGCCTTTGTTACTTCACATGTGCCTCAAGTTTCCATTACTATTGACGGACATTGTTTTACTATTTATCTACTTCACATGTGCCTCAAGTTTCCATTACTATTGACGGACATTGTTTTACTATTTATCTACTTCTCATGCCTATTGTTGGCTTTGATATTGTTATTGGCATGGATTGGCTCATTAGTCAAAATGCCAAAATCCTATGTTATAAGAAGTTGATCAAAATTCTTTTATCAGGCTGTTTCTATGCTATGACACAAGGAGAAAGACGTAAATCTGATGTTCCGTTAATAACTAAAATTAAAGCTCAGAAATCCATCGCCAAGGGTTGTAATTCATACTTGGCATATGTGATTAGTGCTGAGATGAAAGAAAAGACTATAAATGATATCAAGGTGGTTTCTGAATACCCTGATGTCTTTCCTGAAGACTTACCAGTTTTGCAGGTGTTACAGTTTGGATGAGATATTTTAGGAAGGTTTCACTCCTGTCATGTGTTTCATGAGTTAGCTACTATGCTCACTAAGCGAAAGCTTATGTTGTTATTGATGTTGGTAGCTCAGGTTTCATCAAGGGTAAAACCCCAGCTCCATAATGATTTTTGGATAGCTTCGAGTGCTTTAAAAGGAAATTTTGGATACATCTTTTATACACATTAGCACATTGTAAATAATACCAGTATTTTGATAAACTCGGAAAACCTTTTAGTGCTAATTAATAAGAATGTTTTAAGTAAATTCTGAAAAACTGCCGTTACATTTCATCTTATCTTTAAAATTGATTAAATATCATTTTCTTCGCAGACTTTCTAACTAAACTATTTTTACTCTCAGCTAAAAAAGTCTCTCTAAACACTCTACGTTACAAGATTGGTTTTATAAAACAAAAGACGTTTTTCCCCGTTATTTTTCCACAATTTTCTCTCGTGCCAATCTACCGTCTCTCAAAATAAAATGTATGCTCGCCTACGCCTTTCTAACTCTTATCTTTCTATATCTTCTCTTTTCTTAAAGATAAAAGGTACACTATTAACAACGTATAACTTATGTATAGACATTTTAATAAAATTGTATTCTAGTTGTTTCGGTTATTACTAATTTAAAGTGTTTGTGAATGTAATAACATCTAAGTTATGTGCTACTAACAATACGAATCATTTCGGTTAAAAAGTAATAGCAATTTTCGTTTAGACGTCTATCCTCTACGACCTCAAATTCCTTATGTGCCTGTGACTAAAACTCCCTCTCATCACCTCCGCCACATCGGCATCACCACCTCATCATCCAACACATGCCCACGTGGTTTGGTCGCTCTCATCACACCAAACTAGTCAATAGAAACAACAAATTCAACTATCCTCCTTCAACTCATGACAATCAAGTTATGTGCTTTTTTTATCCGCATACAGTTCTCACATTTGTCATTTATTTAACTATAAGGATGTATCCGAGTTTATAAGTGACAGTTGTAGTTTATAAGTGACAGTTGCAGCTAGAGGAAAACACGCCTTTGCATGAAGAACACTTTATTGGATGCAACTCACATCTGCAAAAAGAAAAAGGTTTACTATTGAGCGGCAAAAGACGCACAAATGTACTTAACCATTAACGATGAGAGGAAGAACAAACTACACGTACCTTGAACAATTCTCCAAACATCCCTTGTAAGGGATTTTTACGCCGTACTCCATAGAACTTTTCCCCAATGTCTTCTAATAACTGCAAGAAAGAAAAATTATTACCAAACATATATGCAGATAAGAGGTGGCGAGTTTCGACCCATTTACTTATCAATCAGATTAAAAGAAAAATGACTAGCGAAAGTCTGTAAAACCTTAAGTCATATTCGTTTTAGTCCCATACAGTTACAATTCTTGAGTGGCGTTACTAAACAAAGTAAGGGGCATTATGGGGTATAGAAGTTACTTCCTTTTAAACAAAAATTACGCACCTCGTTGAACATAGGATCTCGTTCTATACTGGAGCTGAATTTTTGTTTCAACATATTAAATAACGGCAATGCATCTCTCATTAACCTGTGACAACTCCAAATATTATTATCTTTTTATCAAGATCTACAAAAATTCAAATACAGATCATACAATAAAAGAAAACATGAAAGTAGAACTAACGTTTGCAAGAGATAGTTGATAAATCGCATCAATTCTGATTCAGGAATCTCAAGGTCCTTGGCGTGAGCAAGTTTGTCTATCTCATCCATAATATTGTTAGCATCTCTCAGGTTGCCAATGGATAGATACCTACACAGCACAAGATTTAGGAAACCTCTTTTAAGAATAAAAGACACCGGTCACCAACAAAAATACCCATGTTGTTGAACCTGGTTTGACGTCACATTTATTAGATAAACCACAAGAATAGTAGGGCTACTTCTTACATAGTTTCCATGTTTACTTACATTAAAACTGCTCGTGCAATCGCCAAATCATCTTCCCCTGGATAACACTGCATAGCCAGCAAGCATTGGAAAAAAATCAGGGTTGAATCCATTAAAATAACAATAATATAACTTGAGTTGGGTTGGGTTACCGTAATTACCATTTAAGTAAGCAATTCAAATTTACAAAATAATACTTAAAAAGAAAAGAGAAAAACCTAACCTTCCCCATGAAATTCACAAGGGTTGAAGCAAACCTATTTGGATTTCTACCCCTTGCAAAATGGTAACAGACTCTAGTCATGTCCTGCAAATCACACGTATTGGTATGCTTGTATTGTCCAATTTGTGATATCATATTGTAAACAATTAACAAAAAACTGTTGTGCCTTTGGGACTTGGTAAACAACAATCAAAACATTAACACCAAATAATAATTAAAAGGATGTACCGGCTCTGGTGATTCTGAGTATATGTATTCAGCCAGCATATCATGTAGTTCGGGAGATCCAATCTTACGAGGACCAGAGTCTGCAGACCACCTAGAAACACAAGGTAACAAAAACATACTGACTCCCTCTGTCATGAGTCAAACGAAGCTTTTTCAATTAGGCTTCATATTAGACGATTTTAATTTATTTCTTGTTTTGTAAGCCGTATTCACAATCTATAGCATGTCATTTCTAAAAGGGTGTTCCTCCCTCCTTGAGGTTGAGGGTTCAATTCCTGTTATAAACATAGGTGTAGATTAATGGGGTGTGTTTATTTGCCGTTCAAAAAAAAAAGGAATACCAACTACACTTCTACACGTATTTATTAAAGAAATTTCATTAAGTATTGCCTTTAGCAAAGTGTCATCCACAACTCCCTTTAATTATCGAACTTCACATGCAATAGTTCACCTCCTTCCCCAAATGTCCTTCGATAAGATAATCTCCTCTAGTGGTGAGTGGCAAAGCAAATTGCAGTTCCCATAGATGTATTAGAAGTGACGTTTAGCAATTAAACATTAGAACAATGACAGATGTTTCATATCCTTATGTTTATAGCAGAAAAGCTCACTTAATTAGGGATGGCGAGACATGGTATGATATAAAGATGCCTTAAAATGGCCCATATGCCATCCAATTACCACGTGTGTCCTTTGGGGAAACCAACAAAACGTATTTAACTATTAGAAAGATACTTCTGTTAAGCTATGGAACCCTGAATTTAACGTTCCAGAGTGCCCAATTACATAATAAATCTGTATCTAAGCAAGTATTCGTAAAATCGTTAATAGAAAAAAAATGCAAAACCACTCACTTAATAGCAGCTTTCAAAAATGATGAGCAGCTCTCAACGCGTATTTTTGCAGCTCCAAAGGTTTCAGATAATCGATGGATTGCATCATCATCAGCCAAGTCCAAGTTATGAGGCACAGGAATGCGTGGGAATTTTTTGTATATTTTCCTGATACGATCTAAGATTGGTGGTTGCAACAATAAAAAAACAGACCAGAAAATGTATAAACAATTAGTCACCTTAAAAAGGTATGAAAAACACAGCTATAAAATCCTGTAGATTAAACATGCCACATATATATGACACAAGTAAGTTCATGGAAACTAGGTTTACATCTTTCCATCAATTTTTATATACTATAACATAGCAAGAGTAAAAAGAACACGAAGGTGAAAATCTGCACAGGCAGAAATAACTAACCAAGATAGTCATCATCAAAGTCAACTTTAGCTTTGACCAGCATCTCCACAAACAACACAGCAAGCTCACCCCCACAGGTTACCTACACATTTGATTTATAACCCACAATACGAATTTGTTTCGGTGAACAAGATAGCTAACAAAAATTGCATGAATCTGACATCTGCATTTCTTACTTAGCGATTTTTATTGACATATTTTCTGATGATAATGGATTAAATGAGTGGTAAAAACTTACCTGTTCATGTTCTAATTGAAGGCAAGCACCTGACTGAAGAAGTTCTAAGGCTTCAGAAAATCTTCCAACTGTAGCATATCTAAAATGTGCAGAAGCTTATGTATAAGGAACCATTAAAAATGTCGTTTTTTATGACACTATTATTTCTAATTTTTAGTCTAAATGCAAACAATGCAATATACCTCTTGAAACAATGAACAGAATTCACTCTTTATGCTACCCATCTCCAATAAAAGTTGACATACTCATATGAGAAACTC
Organism: Drosophyllum lusitanicum; assembly: GCA_032274825.1. Taxonomy (NCBI): domain Eukaryota; kingdom Viridiplantae; phylum Streptophyta; class Magnoliopsida; order Caryophyllales; family Drosophyllaceae; genus Drosophyllum; species Drosophyllum lusitanicum. The sequence goes on along the minus strand of JAUEJL010011489.1, from coordinate 3,916 downwards.
TTTCTCTTAAATTTCTCTTTTTTTCTCCCTTGTATTCGATAACATTTTCAATTATAATCTACTACTTTTAACATTAATGATTAATCTATACCTCCAGATAAAGAAAACACTCTAGACCCACAAGATTGAAGCATTTGGAACTTCATATTTAATGTGCATATGTTCAAAATTCCTGTATATATTCATTCAAACACATAAGTGACAATTGAAGCCACGTTCTGTACCTTGAGCTAGTAGTCTTGTACATCTGTTGAGCCCCATAGTAATTCCCTTCTTTTACAATGTTCTTTAACTTTTCAATATTCTGCAATTAATTAGTCAAAGAACAATCCCCAAATTCAATTCATGTCTTGCAAAATCAAATCACTTGCACGATAGTATATCGGGCTAATATATAAACAAAAACCCCGTAAAAAGTTCAAAATAAATAACATAATGTGTGAATGAATTAAACGAGATTGACAAGACATGAATAATTGAAGAATGATTCACATAACCAATGGGATTGTTTAACGATTGAAGGTAAATTGCTACCTCAGCTCCCGGAGGCAAAAGAGCTTTCCTAAACCGTTCTCGCGACATGATGGTGAGCTTGCGTCAATTCGTTGTCGATCTGGCAGTGATTTATAGATTTAGTCAAGGAATAGAGAAATCCTCGTATAAGCCGATTCGAGATGGCTAATCTCCCAAGAATAAGATAAAGAAATGAAACACTAATTAACAACCATTTTCTTCATTTTTCTTTTGTTTAATCATGCAATACAATTTAAAGGGAATAAGCAACTTCCTACTAGCTAAGCAGCCTAAAATTTAGTAACATAATGGAAACATGAGTTAGCGGCCTAATAACCTAAATGCATGCACTAATGTAACTTCCCACATATTACACACATATAATTAAGGAAGTAGGGCATCAAGTAGGCTTGTACTCTATGCTTATGAACATGTATTTCTCTTGAGAACATGGGATCGTATCAATACTCCGCTCCTCAAAAATGACCTTGTCCTCAAGGTCAGACTTCCGGACCGGTGGTTTTGGAGGTGGTTTGGTTGTAGATTCAACGAAGGTGGCATAATCGGGTAACCAAAACCTTAGCGGATTAGATCGGTGACCCAGTTGGAGGCCCCTTAATGGTAAAGTCATGGTTGGTTTCAAAGGTGTGGGGTGGAGAGCCGATATGCCGTAGTTATGTTGTGGTGGTGACGGCGGTGGAGTTGGGCGGGGAGGACATTAGGTTGGGCGGTGGCGGCGAGGTAACCATGGGGTGTTGTTCTTTTGGTTGTTGTTTGGCATAGGGAATAACAGTTTTGGGGTTGTCATGGTTTTCGAGGTGATGGTTGGTGGAGATGGAAGCATGGCAGGTGGGTTTATGATGGCAATAGTGTGGGAGGCGGCGGTAGGCGCGAACAGGGCCGATGGTTGTAGGCTTGTTGAATTGACGGTAGTGGTAGATTGGGTAATCTTGGTTTGTTTGGTGATGATGGCTTCGAGACGGGTGTTGTTGGCATCCATTACGGTGACGAGTTGGGCCAATTTGTCTGCTATGATAGCAAAAGGCTCTTCAAGGCCCGGTGGATAACGAAGACGACGAACCATGGCGAGTTCAGGAATGAAAGTACCGGTTGGTATAAGCCGATTCGAGATGGCTAATCTCCCAAAAATAAGATAAAGAAATGAAACACTAATTAACAACCAATTTCTTCATTTTTCTTTTGTTTAATCATGCAATACAATTTAAAGGGAATAAGCAACTTCCTACTAGCTAAACAGCCTAAAATTTAGTAACATAATGGAATTATGGAAACATGAGTTAGCGGCCTAATAAACTAAATGCATGCACTAATGTAACTTCGTACGTATTACACACATATAATTAAGGATGTAGTGCATCAAGTAGGCTTGTACTCTATGCTTATGAACATGTACTTCTCTTGAGAACATGGGAATCGTATCAAATCCAAACTTGTTAAGCCGTGAAGCGGGTGAATAATCGAGAAATCCTGGCTTTTAAAGGGCCGAAAGGGAGTCGTAGTCGTTGATTGAAGCCTTGATTCTTGAATTGAATTAAAGGAATAGCGTGTTGATGTGATTCAAGCCTTGAAGAGTCGAGAAATCCAAACTGTGTTAAAGATTTGACCATTGAACTTTGAAGGGCCGATATGTGATATCTCTTGGAAGTCCTTCGACTATCGATTTGAAGGGCTACAATATGCAAGTATCAACCCAAGATTTGAGTTTATGGACCGATCGTCCTGGGTTCTTTTATGGGCTAGTTTACATATCGAGCTTAAAAAATACTGCTTGTTATTTGGATATTAGTCTTTTTAAATAAACTAGTTTAAATGCCCGTGTAAACACACGGGTAACTCAATTAAAAAATAATGTTAATTTTAACTAATTAACAAGTATAATATTTCTCTAAATAAATTAATTAACGTTAGTCTTTTATTAATATTAAAATATATGTTATGTATTTGGCGGATTATATGAGTTAAGTCATATAATCTATTTCATAAGCATTTGGAAATCTTTGACCTTAATGGTGGATAATTACAACTTATAGTATGAGTACTAGAAGTAGTAAACAAATAGAGAAAACATGTCTTTTGTAAATAATAGTCGAGTACGCAAGTACAGATGGTCAATGACAACGAAGGCCTCATTCCAATCAGCTTTGTTTTCCAAATACATTAGGAACAAATTTTTCAGGCAACATTCAGATATCATCAACAGTAATAAGAGATGAAAAGAAAAACAAATTGCTTACAGTTTATTTGGGGATTCTACATAAGGAGTCAATGATGCTCAAATGGGAACATGATACATACAAATAGAGATCCAGGAAACTCGATCAACATTCTAAATCTTAGGGTTCCTGTTTTGAACTTAAATCTGTAGCCTAAAAATGAAATGAGCTAGCAATCGAAGCATATTTAAGGTCAAGAGAAACAAAATCCAGATTGAAATTCAATCCATATCACTGTTGGCATATTTAAGGTTCAATTTGTGATTCAACTTAATGAACTAATTAGTGATTACTGCAAATCATCAATTTGTGATTCAAAAACAATAACCAATTTGTGATTCACCCTCAATACCAATTTGTGATTCAACCTCAAAAATCAAGAATCTGCCATATAATCATATGAACACACATACACAGCATATCATCGGCTGGGGATCCCCCTTCATGCCATTCTTAAGCAAAACACAAATTTCAGCCTATAAATGGTTGCTAACATCATCTAACTCGATCCTACCGAATTAATTTGATTAAAAACAAGTTATGGTGGACCCAAGGTCCTGTTTTCTTCTCGGTTTGGTCCGACACAGAACCCATCACTAACACGATTGACAGATTAAAAATTCTCAATTGATTCAAGCTAAAACTGTTACAATCGTAACTAATATCATTTTAATGCTTCCTTGATCCTTTACTTTGATTTACATCACAAGCAACAGGGTTTCAACCCGTTTGTTTCTCGGCCGACGCTCACCAACAGATCCCCTAATACCATCGATTTACTAAGGATTTCATCATAAGATCAGATGTCGCAGAGCAAGGATTACATACCTGAACCTCCCTCCCTCCCTCCCTCTCTCTCTCTCTCTCTCTCTTATACACCGAGCACACATACAGTGCACCTAAGGGGCTGTGCCCTAAGCCCCCCCTAAACAGGGACGAGCGTGGTTCCAAAACCGAATCAGACCGAATCTAAAAAAATCCCAAGTATATATTATTTTCCCCTAAAAATAATAGTCATGTGATATGTTTTCCCATATTTAACCATTACTCGTAATTGCATCAAAATGAGCTTCAAGGAAGTTTCCTAAACCAACATCAAAATAAACTGACAAAATCCATTCCAAATAGTCATGCAATAAAAAGTAATGAAAATTTAAAAACAAGTTGTT
>JAUEJL010011478.1:0-10009 GCA_032274825.1 Drosophyllum lusitanicum | reverse complement strand
ACCTTCAAACAACTATCTTATCTATAATATTATATATAATTTAAATTAATATGAATGTGATTATTTAAAAATCAACCTAGCGCAACGCGCGGGTATGAACACCTTGTTACATTCAAGAAGCGTCATATTATCATTTCATCAACCATGGGTCACAAAACGATTTACAAGAACTATTACATTAAGGACAGTCAAAGTGTAGTTAGCTAAACCAATGTATTTACAACCCACAACTTCAGCAACATGGTTTTACATTTGTCTACATCACGACCATTAACACAAATACAAAACAACGTTCCAAATCTTTCAACTAGAACACAACCTAATAGTTTACCCCCTGTACAACCAAGGTCAGTTTAATGATCATCGCATACACACCTTTGAAAAACAACTTGGGGTTAGCTTATACAAGCTAATGAGTATCCTGGTTTTCAACAAACAAAAATAACATGAAAAACAACATGCAATCTTGACATACTAACAACAATGCAACAATATACATCTAATCATGTGAATCTAACAAAAATCTTAGTAGAGGACATTAACATTATCAAATCCAACATTACTCAACTATTAGTGGAGTTTTTTTTATTAACTTGGATATTCGACCCACTTTGTGAGCCGACTAAATCACCTGGCAATCATCCGTTGTGCGAATAACCAACAACTAATGGAGTTGAAAATACCTAAAGATGTTTAGAAAATATTATGAAAAATATTTTAAATTTTTAAAGATTTTCTATTTACCATTTTGCATGTTGAACGAAGTTAACAAAATCTAATTAAAGTAGCTTTCAGGTAAACATTATATTTGCCTATTCAACTTCAGTATACTTCACACGCACCATAGAGTTTAGTTCACAAAAATATAAATATTTTTACATTTTTGTTATTGTATGAATCTATCTTTAAAACCTAATATTTAATATACCAAACCTTTAAAAGTTACACTTTAGTATACTTAACATTTGATAGCAGGTTACCACATATAACTATCCATTCTCCTTTGTGCAGTGTGACTTCTTGGGATCGTGTATCATTGATACCGCATAGTCTCCACTGTGTCCTTTGCATACAATCTATTGACAAACGCCTCATCTATCATCCCACAAATCGACCGTCATTGTGGAAGATGACCAACAATGTATTTCAGGCAAAAGATCCGTCGGAAAGCTATCTGCTGCTGCAACAGGAGACAATGAAGATGATGGTTACCTATTTACATAATAAAATAGTAACTTTTAGAAGTTCGATATATTAAATGATATATTTTAAACTTGGATACATATGATAACATAGCACATAAAGTTAGATAAATTTAGTTAAATCCTTATTTTAAGATAGTAATTTGTTTCAAACTTCAAAGTATTATTTTGTATTTTTAAGTGTTTGTTTACTTAGAGTGTCCCTAATGGTAAGGTAACAAACATGTTACCAGGTAAATTTGCAACATCACATGGCGCAAAGCTCATGACCTCTACTACGAGCGGCTTGCGGTAGTTAAGTTATTAGTGTCCTCGTGAAATCGGTAATAAATGTTTTTCTTTATTTTCAACAAATCATATGTAAGGTAAATAATTGAGTGGTACACTTAATTTTAAGGTGTTAGTAATGCTAATATGGCAGTCATTTATGAATGGTGATGATAGTAAATGATTTTTTATTTATTATGGACTAGATATATATAGGGTAAGGATCGACATAGTCTCACCCTTAAACATAGAACTTAAAGGTCAATTCTCAGCCACTCATTTAAAAGGGCAAAAAAGGAATTGTAAAAAAACTCCTAAACCTACGCGCCTCCTAAGGCTTCCCAATAGTTTCTTTTTTTTATTTTGTATTTATCACTTAAATCTTTAAATAACCATAACTATTTCAATTTTGAGAATTTGAGCAAAAAAATTATACCAATCTACTCATTTTTCAATCCTCTTTCAAACAAGACCAATCTTCCCATATTTCTGAAAATTTAATTTCGAAAATGCAAACCATATGAAAATGATACCAAAATGTTATCATTTTGAATCATGTGAATTTTTATCATTTTCAGCTGTAACCATGTGTATCTATATCATTTTCGGCTAAAACATGTGTATTTATATCTTTTTCGGCTAAAAACATGTGTATTTATATCATTTTGGGCTATAAACATGTGTATCTATATCATTTTCGGGCTAAAAACATGTGAATTTTTATCATTTTCGGTTGTAACTATGTGTATTTATATCATTTTCGGCTGGAAGAAGTGTATTTATATCATTTTCGTTTAGAAACATGTATTTTATATCATTTTCGGCTAAAACATGTGTATTTATATCATTTTCGGCCGAAAATGAGTCTATTTTTATCATTTTCATGTGGATAATGTTATCATTTTAAATATTGTATATTGTTATCATTTTCATCTGGAAAGTGATATCATTTTCGGCTGAAAAGTTGTCATTTTTTGTGGCTGGAAGTCATCATTTTCAGTGGCTGGAAAATGTTATCATTTTCAACCGGTGGCTGGAAGTTATCATTTTCAGAAGATGATAATCAAAATGATCATAACTTTTTTATGTTTAGGATTTTTAGAAAACTTCAGAATATAAAAAGATGATGACAATCAAAATGCAGAAAACTATAGGTGCTTCAAAATGATAAAAACAGATGTAGCAGAAGTAGATACAGAAGATGATAATCAAAATGATCATAACTTTTTTATGTTTAGGATTTTTAGCAAACTTCAGAATAGAAAAAGATGATGACAATCAAAATGCAGAAAACTACAGGTGCTTCAAAATAAAAAAAACAGATGTAACAGAAGTAGATATAGAAGATGATAATCAAAATGCAGATCTTATGAAGATGCAAGTGTTTACAATAGAAATATAGAAAATTACACGTGCTTCAAAATGACAAGAACAGATGTAACAATAAGTAGATCCAGAAGATGATAATCAAAATGCAGATTTTATGAAGATATAAGTGCTTACAACAGAAATGCAGAAAACTACAGGTGCTTCAAAATGATAAAAACTGATGTCACAGAAGTAGATACAGAAGATGATAATCAAAATACAGATCTCATTCTCGGTTCCAATTAGCATCCATCACCTTCAGAGCTATCTTGCATCTTCAATCTATGCATTTTAAAAATCAAAACAAAAAATGCAATAAAAAAACCAACCCGATGAAGAAACCGAGCGCTGATCGGATATGCCCATGTCGTGAGCAGTTAGTGACCGAAAGCCATCACCAACAGTTACGAGATCGCTCCCCAACCAGCAGGTTTTCTCTCGACACTGAAGTGTGTTTCCTCTGCCTGTGTTCGTCGATGGTGGCTGGATAACGGAGCTAAAAAACGTGGATGATGGGACAGTCGCTGGCGGCTAATGATGGAGAACTGATCGTTGGTCGGCGATTGTAAAATGAGAGAGAGGGGGAGATTTTTTAAAATGTAGGAGAGATAGAGAAAGAAGAGTAAATGGAAACCGATTAAAACGTGGATAGAGGAATTGATATAGTTAATTCCTAAACTACCCTCCTTACCTTATTTATATTAATAGTTTTTCTCTTTAATTACAAAAATGCCCTAATTTGATCTCAACCATTGATTTAATAAATCTAATGGTCTATAATTGGACTTTAGAGACTATGTTTAAGCATAGGAACTATATTGATCCTATTTCTATATATATATATATATATATATATATATATATATATAAGTGGGCCCTATGCGGCCACACCTATTGCACTCCCTCAAAGACACCCCTGCCAACACCCACCACTCTTCATCACCATTTTCATCATCTTCAAGGTCAAATTAGGGTTTATCGACCGCCAGATTAAGTTTTTCTGTGATTACTTCTCGATTAGGGTTTTCAAATTGTTCGATTGCTTCTCGATCGTAGGTGGTCTCCATTTGGTCAGATTACTTCTCGATTATGATTTCTTAGTTTGTGTTTTTGGTTGTGGGGACCGTAGGGTAGTGACGATGGTTGTCAAATGGTAACCGTAAGGTTGTGCGGTGGTGTTGGAGGTGGTAGTGGTGTGGCGATGGTATTGGAGGTGCGGCGATGGTGCTGGAGGGGTAGCCGGAGTTGGTGGAAGTGATGGTGGGTGGTGGTGGTGAGTGATGGGTGGCTGTGGTGTGCTGGAGGTGGTGATGGTGAGTGATAGGGGTGGTGGCCACTGGGGTGAGAAAGGGTAGAAAGAGAAGAGAGAGGTTCGATAGAGTAATGAAGAGAGAAAGAAGAGAGAGGGAGAGAGAGTATGGCTGAGAGAGTTATGAAGAGAAAAAGAAGAGAGATGAAAGAGAGTTATTTTACTTTCATTTTTTAATTTTTACAACAAATTTAAAAATTGAATAAAAATTAGAAAATGAATGAAAAAAGAGGGTAAGGGTAGTTGATGCATATAGTAAAGTGAGATTCCGTTGGAGGAGGATGCATTGAAAGCATATATCTAGTGTCAAGTTGCATGTACGTACGGGATATGCAATTTAATGTAAGCTAGTAATATTGTTAATTTGTGGTTTTTATTTTTATTCACCCTTGCTACTCTCTCCGATCTCGCTGTATTTTTCAGCAAAATGCTTCCCAAGTATAAAACATGTGTTTAAATTTGTATCTAATAAAAAGATAATTACAAGTCACAAAATTAAAGGTGAAGATTATCAGGAAAAAAAAAATATATCTAAGATATATGTCAAGTATGGAATTGATTTGACACGTGTTTCGGTTTATTTATTATGATTGAAAAATGATATATTCTCATATTATTATTTCCTATTTCATCATTCTACTTATTATAAGATAATATTTGGAATCCACTCATTCTCTTTCCTTGTCTCCTTCATTGATTTTGTCATTTGTGTTGATCTTGTTCGTAAGAGGATACGTTGGAGGATATATCACCTCTCATATTACTTATTTCTTTAGTCTTTTTTTTTTCCTTTCTTTTATTTGAATAAAATTGTGTTTAAATAGAAATTAATTATCAATAACAAACTCATAAATTAAATTTACATATAATTTACAAAAAATTTAAAAATGTGTGTTATTGTTGTCTTTTACTAGCGTTTTGATGACAAAATATAGCCTTGAATACCTAAATTATGTGATATATATCATGTTCAGTGAGCTAAAATTGTATAAATTGTTAAAGTATAACTAACAATATGTATATTAGAAGGGGGCCTGGTAGAACTTATGAACAACACTTTATTTGTTTCAAATCTATGAAAAATTATATTAAATAACAAAAATAATTTTACTAGTGTATTAACATGATAACAAAATTTGAATATAAGTCAAAAATGATTTTACATATGTCTAAACCACTAAATGTTATCAACAATAACATTTTTAACTATAATTTCAAATATATTTATATATTATATAAAGCTTGATAAAAACTCGACTCGAACCCTTATAAGCTCGAGCTGAGCTTGCTTTATATCCAAGCATGTTTTTAGGCTTGAGTTTAAGCCCGAACTCGATAAAACATCAACTCGGACATGTTCGAACTCAAGCTGAGCTCGAATAACTTGTTAAAAGTCCGTCTCGTTTACAGTCCTAGAATTGGTGTTATAAGGGGCAATTGGTAGTAAGTATGGACAACATGTTTATTTGATATCATGTTCGGGTTATAAGGTGGACACACCTTCTTTTAATCACACGAGCACATTGGATTCCTCCCGTTTTGTGCTTGTCCATATGTTATGGGGAGGTTTCTTCCCAGCGCGGAGTGGCATAGTTGTTACCTTAATGGTAGTTATAAGGTTGTCCCCTAGGCCTGGTTTTCTTTGCTATCGGGTCTTCTTAGTGTCCCTGGGTCTTGTTGTTTCTTTTCCATAGTGGTTGACTCATTCATGGTTTTTCGGGTTTCAATCCCGGCTAATAGTATTCCTTTATGAGCATCTTTTGGTATTTTTAAAGCAGGATTCTTGTTCAGTAGCAAGAAGATAATAAAACTGATGGGAATCAGATATGGTTTCACTATTTTGATTTGGCTTGGTTTTATGGTATTTTAAGGCTTAAGGCTCATGTTTGTTAGATATTTTAGTGTAATGTAAGGATTTAGCTAAATTTGGTAACGAGTCTCAGTGGTGCATAGTGCACACTCGTTCAGGTTTTAGCAATACTAGACCCGAAAACAACTGGGGTGTGGGATCCTAGGGGCAAAGCATTGATCTCATGATCAGTGTGCTTGGTTGAGCATTCAGTAGACTCTATATATTGCTTAGTTGTGTAAACACTTAGCTGATCATTGTTCAGCTTAGCATTTGCAGCTAAGCATTGTTGTCTGATACGACCATAACTGTCATATAACCGCATCAAAACTGATTTTAACAGGTTATTGGTGTCAAAATAATTGCTCTACATGGTGTGTGTGTGCGTGTGTGTGTGTATATATATATATATATATATATATGGAATAACAACAAACATAAATATATACGAATTTGTCCATGAAATAAATCTTTCATTTATTCCTGAGTCGATCTCTTGCAACCCATATAGGGAAGAAATACAGCTTAAGGACAATGTCCTAATTGAAGGAGAAGTCATCGATTCTCTCTATATCCCCTCTGTAAAGTGTAAACCAACTTTTAACATTGTTTAGTTATGTGCTGGTGCAGTAGCAAGAAGATAAGAACTCCGTTGGAATTGAGGTGGGATACGACAAAGGAAGTGTTAAATGTGGAATTTGGCATTTCAAGCAAATAGGCGGGTTTCGTTGTGCACGTGGTGTTAATATGGAAACTTATTTGTGCTAATTTTGCCAAGAAGGCTATGGTTAGCTTCTTCTAGACAGCAAGGTTAAAGGCGCCGGCAATTAAGAAAATCATGAAATTTCTTCGGCTTCTATTAATCAGAAAACATTAGCAGTTGGTTTTATTATATTCTCGGGGCATTGTTCAAAGCTTTAATCAATGGTTCCTGTTCTAAATTAGGAGCAAGCTAATCATGATGATCCTCATCGATCTTCCAAAGAATCGCCACACAAGATGATCCTCGTCGGCTTGCTTAACATTCTGTTGTGTTAATCACTAGAACTCAGGGCGTCTTAAAGGGTGTATGAATGGGCGACCAACCAGGGCCCAAAGATTAGAGGGGCCCATTTTACTTCTACGTGTGTATAATGTATATGGTTTAATTTAAGTTTAGTTAAATTAATCTATTATGAGTTAATTGTTGTAAACGCTAAGAATTTCTTAAAAATTCAAGATTAACACATTAAGCATATACGGTGTTGTAAAAGTCGGCCGCCGGCGCCTAGTCGGTAGTCGGCCATAATGGCTACTCGAACTTATTCCTCGGTTTAGGTCAAAGTCGGGGTTAGGCGGCACTAGTCGGCTCTAGGCGGCCAGGCGGTCCACGAAGTCAAAAAAATATTTTTTTTAATTTTTTCATTAACCGCATAGGGATACTTCATATTTCATTATGTCTTGACTATTATTTTGATATTTTCAAATTTGGACTTGAATAATTCATAGTTCACACTTTGATTTTTGATCAGTGTTGCATACTTCAAAGTTCAAAAGTGTTTTGAACTAGTATTTGAGGTTTTGAACAATTATATTAATGTTTCTAAACATATATTTTGAATCCTATGAACATTATATTTATATTTGAGTATTTATGAACATGTAATATATATAATTTTGAAATTTATATGTAAAAAATTCTAATCCGAGTACTCCCCACCTAGGCCGAGTACCTGCTACTCCCCGCCAACCGCCCAGCTTCCGCCTAACGAGTTTGGCAACATTGAGCATATATCATATATTCAATTGTCAAAATCTTTTGGCCCACTATAACACAACACCCTCATTTGTGTTGGACAAATCCGTGGGAAATGCTTGTTTACTTATATTTCCCACGGAATTAACCACATAAAAGCTTCGTGAAAAAACCATTTCCCTCGTATTTCCATGAAATTCATGAAAAACCGTTGAAAATTTTCCACGGAATTTGGTCGGTGGGAAATCTCTTTGTGATTCTTGATTTTCTAGTAGTGACCATTTGGGAAGAAAATTAAAAAAATTACCAATTGATCAAAAAAATCGATTGTTAGTTTGGGATAAAATCACACAAATTCGTTTGACGCTTTAGGACGAAGTCACACAGTTTGAGAAGAAGAAACAAAATTGTCAATCACAGTCTCTTATTTTTATTCGATTTCCTTGAGAAGCTGGAAGTAGCTGAACTTGGGCTTTAAAAGTATCATTCGATGATAAGCTGGAAGTAGCTAAACTTGGGCTTTAAGTCCATTATAAACAATTAAGAGAAGAATTTATACGAGATTATTTGTACACAATAAATTTTTGAGTCAAACAATAATCTTTAAATTCTAATTAACAACTAATCATAAGACTACTACTTCTTGTTTTCCTGCTTATTTACTCCTTAGTCCTTTCTAAGCATTCCTCGTGTCTTGCATTTTCCTAAGCCTTCTGACATCTTCTCTGTTCTCTCTCATCTTCTATTACGGTAATGATTATGCGATTGATCTTCAGTCTATCTCGTCTTCTATTCCCTCTAATTGATTATTGATGTGATGTAGATAATTTTCTAATTTTCCCACAATCGTTTTGTTCTTGCTATGAAATTACTTTGTACTGATTTTAAAATCAAGAACAAATGTTACCCCAAATTGTAATCTATCCCCTGTTGAGATTGATGTTGTTTATGAGAAAGCACATATACAAACATAAAAATATAAGAAAAAAATACACAGTTTGCAAATAAACAAAACTTTCAGTAATGATTTGTGGTACTGATAATGAGAGTTATTTCTTTGAAATCCAAAGAACACACCTGTAATCCAACAACAATCTTTTATTCACATCCACTATTTATTAACGTGTAGCAAAAACTTGATGTATACAAATAATCTCTCAATCCATATACCTATCCAAGGTAGTAATTGAAGCATGATAACGATAGCTAATGTTTCCCTTCTCGGACTTTTTATGTTGAATGTAACGTTTCTGTGCCTCCAAATCCGCCAAATTAAAGGGCTGTTTCGATGGCCTATATTTAACAATCTTCATTCGGAGATTATTGAAGCTTGAGACATGAAATTTTCACCTATTTGCTATCTCTTTTTGTTAGGATCGAGATGCCTAAATCAAGCGTTAGAATATGCGGATAACAATAAAGACAAGAAAGCACGACACAAGATATAACGTAGTTCGGTCGTCGGGGTCACGACCTACGTCCACGGGCAGGAACGGAGACTTCTTTATTAACTGAGAGTGTTTGATGTACAAATGACTGAACCTAAAGTCTCTATTTATAACCAAAAACAAAACCACAAATGTTGCCTAAACTTAAACAAGGAAATGATTAATTCCATAATTAACAACTTCTCTCGCCGCATGCCAAGCTAGAAAACACATCTGCCAACAAAAGCCTGCTCCACGCCGTGGAGCAGGACTGCACGCCGAGCAAAGTCAAAGGGCACACGCCGTGCAACATTAACATTATGGTTTCCATGATTTTGACTTTTCAAGTCACATTTAACAATCTCCCCCTTGACTTGAACCCTCTTCGACCGGGCAACGGAGATTGCCAAAAAACCGTCTCCATTCCTGCCAACCTCCCCGAAGGGACTAATTCCTTTCTTGAGCCACGAACCCCGACACCGCGTCACGCGATTTCACCGGAGACCATCTCCACCCGTGTCGTCTTGACTTTGCCAGGTCATTTTTCAGCTCCAAGGACGGTACCACCAAACTGCCTTCAAGAACGTAAATACCATGTAGCAGCCTGCCCCGCATTATCACTCGAGCATCCTTAGAAACCTTCAGTCCATTCCCTTTGCCAGAATATTCGTATCCATTCTTCGCCAAAGTTCCAAGAGAGATCAGGTTCCTCCGAAGATCCGGGACATACCAACAGTGCAACCGTCTGACCATTCCATCATGCATCTTCACCTGTACTATACCACTGCCCTTGACATTCCGAATCCCATCGTCCCCCAGCTTCACTTTTCCATTCCATTCTTTGAAAGTAAC
>JAUEJL010011467.1:0-10010 GCA_032274825.1 Drosophyllum lusitanicum | reverse complement strand
ACATTTCCGAATGGTCACACGATCGGAATTCATATGTGGCTAACTAATAACGTGAACTTTATTTTGGTACCTTTAGCTACATAAATATTCAAATGTGTGGCCAAATAATTCCGACTATATGTGACCAAATCACAGTTTTATACACCAGTGATGTGTATGTGTGTGTTAAATTTGTATTGATTTTTTTGTTAATAAAATTGTGTTTAGGTTTTACACTGAACATAGGCTATTAAGTGTTTCTAAATGGTTAATGAGTGAACATTGTTGGGTAAATATTACTTGTATATTTTGAATATTTTTTATTATGATATTGTTTGTGGGTAAGTATTGTTTATTAGTGAACAATAACTATAACAAAAAAGTTTGTAAATTCCTACTTAATTCATAAATCTTTATCGGTGAACATAGTGCAGTAACTATAGAAAGATTATATAAAAAACGTTAATTTCACCAAAAAAAAAAAAATAGAGTTCATTAGTGAACAAAGTGTAATGAACATAGTAATGGTGAAAAACTCATAAATATTTTGGCTATGTTCAATGGCAAACATCGTAAATTAATAATTACTAGTAAATTATTTTTAGTTTACTTTATTTTTATTTAAAATAGGAGAGAAATAAATTGGAGATTCAACGGCTCCAATATGATGTCTCTGAAATCAAATCAGTCTTGAAGTCCTTGGAAGCAGATCGAATTGAGGCTGCTGATTTTCGGAAAGTGATGAGGGCCTGGATGAAACAACAGGAAAAGCGATCTGATTCTGATTTGAATGGCGATCGAGATTCTGGACTTTTCTTCAATTCTGAGGGTGGAAGAGTGGTTCTGGTGGTGGCAGTGGGTCTGGTAGTGGTGGTGGATCTGGTATGGGTGGCGGAAGTGGTGGTGGTGGAGAGATTCCTCAAGCCGGTGCGGTGGTTGTTCCTTGGACGGTGAAGAAAGTAAAGCTGCCAGAATTTTATGGTTTTGATCCTCAAGGATGGATTCAGAAAGCCAATATGTTCTTTGACATTCATAGCCCTCTTACACATCTTAGGATTCGACTAGCTCAATTGAGTATGGTGGGGGTCGCTCAACATTGGTTCACAATAGTCAAACAGGTTCATGATTCTATCACTTGGGATCAACTTCAAGTTGAATTGTTGCAACGATTCAGTGATCTTGAAATTTAGAATCCGTTTGAACAGTTGGCTTCGATTAAGCAAACAGATTCCATTCATGATTACATTGATGATTTTGAGTATTTGTTGTCATTGGTTCTGAAGTTGCCAGAATCACTGGCTATGAGGTATTTTGTTATGGGGTTGTGAGATGAGGTTAAACGATGGGTTCGTCTTCATTGTCCTCAATCTCGATTAGATGCCATGTATTTGGCTAAAGATGTTTAAGAGATGCTTCGTCCATCATCCGGCAACATTTCTCAATCTCGGTTTCGATATCATCACTTGGGTGGATCGGGGAATAGCTTCAAAGGAGACAGGGGGTCTATGTTGGGTCAATCTATACTTCGAGGGACTTCTTTAGGGGACATGGGACTTAAAGGAGCTGATCCACCTCCTGTCCTCCTCTGCCTAGCCCTCGTCAAGCTATGTCCACTCTTTCGGAGGGTTTCCAAGTTTTACATCGGGATCGGGGTGTACAGTCTTTGTCACAGACGGAATGGGAGGAACGACGTAAGAAGGGATTATGTTTTTTGTTGCGGTCAACAGTTCGGTCCGGCTCACAAATGTCTGGAGGGGAAATTAAGGGTTTTGTTATCGGGTGAAGACAAATATGAAATCAACGGGGGTAATCACTTTCAGTTTGAGGAGCTGGGGTCACCGGAGTCGGGTTCGGGTTCTTCTACATCCTCGAATCTGCTTGGAAGCAAGTCTTGAGGACAAGACTTTTTCTAAGGCGGGAGTAATGATAGGAAATAGACAAGTGGGGTTTTTAGAATGACTAATATAGTAAAATAAGTTAGGAAGAAAATTTAATAAATAGTGGGTAGTGAGTCATAGCAGATAGGCAGAATTTACATTACGTTTAGGTCTTGTACTGGGCTCGTAGCCTTTGGCTATCGAGAGAGGGTTGTGCCTTGGACCGATCTTCCGCCTGTGGAGGATTGGGGTTTAATTTTGTGTTCAATTTCAGTTTATCGTTCCTATTTTCATCTGTTCAAGTACTGATTTCGCATCAGTTACCGAATTCAAACATGTTGTCGAACACAAACTATTGTCATCTCCGTCGTATTAAGCGGGTACAAATGCTAGTGTATATATAGTGAGAGGTTCAAGTGAAAATAGATATTTATGTGAGAATGAGAGACTTAATCATGGGTGAATGCGACCGTTAGATATAATAAATCAACTTCTAATTAATGGCTAGGATTTGTTCTCTCAATCTTACCTAAATATCTATTCTTACAATAATTCTCCCTCATATATATAAACATTTCTCAAATGAACTTTTCAATATATATTCAATATATGTGTATATATATATATAATATATATTTATATATATAGGGGAGCCTGTTCTTTGTACAAGAAATGCGAGAACCAATCTTAACATTTGATTAAAATTAATCAATGACTAAGATTGTTGGGCGGCTCATTAATGCTTCATTAATGGCTCATTAATGAGGGTTATTTCGAAAAAATCAAGCCTTGCAAATTAATGACGGCTCATCCGGACGCAATTCACGGTTGGATAAATATATAAATTACCAAAATACCCCTATTAATGTGTCATTAATGTCGTTAAAAACAGTTCTTGCAGTTCTCGTTTGAACTTTTGCCTATTTCTGACTAAAATTTGCGCTGCTTTTAATTACCCCAAGGCTTTATCTTCATACATTTATGGCTTTTTTTGGCCTATTTCTGCTTGTTTACATTTTTTTTGATTTACCTTTAAGAAATATCAACTTTAAACTGTAAAGAGATCACATGATTAGAACTCAGGTTATGAAGTTATAAAAGAATTTGAGATTCCTGACTAGAATTTGTTAGTAAAGTGTTTTCTTTTCACTCCAAAATATCTCTTTTGACTGCTTCACATGCCAAAAGGCACTAACCTGAATTTATAGTACAAATTGTGAATGAACTGGATCTTTAACCTTACTACCTCCTAATCTAATCATAAAATAATATTCACCATGTGATCACTCAATTAGTGCGATGAGGATGTGGTCTTTCAAGACTTAGCATTTGGAATTTGTTTGAAGTTTATTTGGTATTTGTAAATCTCGCAATGGTTGCAAAAGGTTGCTCGATTGTGCCCACTCTTTCCTGACCGCAATTTATTCCAAGAGAAACGACTGATTGTATGTACAAAACTGGAAAAAGTGATGACTTGAGACGTGTTTGGTTGTAATAGCCGGTAGTTGGAGCTGAAAAGATCTTAACAGCTACTTCTAAGAGCATTTTGTGTACCAACTTTCTATTTTTAAAATAAAACGTTCAAACTTTCTTTTTACCGGTTGTTGTTCGGTATTTGATCCGCATTAGGATCCTCTCAAGTCAAGAAAAACATGACTTGATCCACCTAAACTGATTCTGAATACACCAAAAACTGTTGATATTGCGTGACCCATTTACAAATGTTTGCCTTAAATACCCCGCCCTTAAGCACTTTCATATGTAGGATTAATTGGTCATCTGGCTGTTTCCCATGGGAGCTTAGTGCCACGATTAGATTAGCTGCAACATTTCTTAATTAATAAATAAATAAATGAAAAGTAAATCTTAATGATTAGGTAGATAATTGCCCACTTATTTTTACTACTCATGGCATCCAGAATCCGTAGGACCATTAAAAAGTCATTTTTTCTGTACATAAAGCAATATACCTCCATCTAATCATGACTCTCGCAACCCATGATTGCTTATAAAAGACTCTTTACCTGTTTTTATTTTTAAATAAATCTCGTTTATACATAACAGAATTTATCGGTATATAGCGTGTAGAAGTAGTAAAAAGCACATACACGAGGTTTAGTCGTTTCATATCTAAATGTGATCCGTAAATCATTTACTTTTAATCAAATTAATTGGTTTCGACTATTTTACCTCGTACTTTATTTAATCGATTTTAACTGATGAAGGATAAAGTGATCGAAATCGGTTAATTCGGTAGTGTATGGCAAAAATAAGTAATGTATATTTGAATATTAATTAGTATAATAACCTCGTGACACCATTGGGGCTAATGATAGCGACTGTTGATTTCCAAGGGACCACCAAGATCATTGAGCAATAAGCTTTAAACCCCATTAAGTTGAACACTATTTATACCAACTACTAGAAAGAAAGAGATGGAAAGCAGAAGTTGTAAGTAATACCTGCAGCCATACATGTTTAAAAGAAGAGCTATCACATTCTCTGTATTTGCCAACTCCACAACCATGGTAGGGTGGTGCCGCCAGCGCCGCCGGCTGAGGAGGAGGAGGAGCACCACAATTTGGTTGGGAAATAGGCGTGGGAAGCTAATGTCTAGATCAAGAGCGGTGGTACGTTGGCGGGCTGTGGCATGCCCGTTTTTTATCTTGAAGAAGTTCATAATGAAGATGGTATCAAAAGGAAGGTTCATGGAAGCATATTATTTGACATTACCAATTCTTCAGCCTCAGCTATTTCCTTTGTGCTAATAGTTGTTGAATTGTTGATGTGTATTTTGGCGCTTGTTGCCTCAAGACTAATGTGTAAAGAACTTAAACTTTACCTTAACCATCAATACCATCACATGACCATTATTTTAATTGTGTGACTTCTTGAAATAATTAACTCAAATGCATATAGGAATGCAAACAAGTTGAGCTTTTATTAGGCTCAAGCTCGAGTCGGGTTCAAACGTATAAGAAATCAACTCAAATTATCTTTGAGCTTTTGAATCCTTCTGTTAAATGTAAGTTTCAAGTGTGAAGTTCAAAAGAATAGAGCTCTTATTGAGTTATTCAGTCTTGAACTTGAAATGAGATGATTTCTAGTGAATATCTCCAGGCTCTCGAGTCTATCGATTTGAGTTCAAGTTTAGGCCATTAAGATGGCCATGTTGGATTGTTGGGTTAAAACCCTATTGAGCTACATATTGGCTCGGCTTGTTTGCAACGCTAAATGCATATACTATATGTCATACAGAGAAACTAAGGGTAGCAAGATGAGAAGGTCAGGCGGATCGGTTTACGGGTCAAATTGGGTAAATTTGGTGACGGTGAAAACAGGTTGAGTCTGGTTGTGACTAGAAACACTTTTAGCCCATCTTTTTTAACTTTTTGAATATAATTAGTGCCGGATAACATTATAAAAATATGTTTATTACATTAAGAATCTAACCCTTTTTAATAAAATATTGTGAAGGTTTAATGCATTAAAAATACTCTTTGGACGATTTTCAACCCACTCAACGTAATTGACCGGTTTCCTTTCAAGTTCATTTTTATTTATTTTACCGAACTGACCCCTTAGATATAAAATTTATCTGGAATCCACCCATTCATAAATAGCGGGCCAATGTGGCACCTCTGAAAGATAACGCATTTCATGTTTAATTCTTAATAATTCCATAATTCAGGGTTCCAATTCATTTCATTTCCTTGATTCTCCTAGCCACCACCAACATATCAAAAACTTAGCACCAGAAAGTTTGCTAGCATACGACTTACTCTAGAGTAGTAAATGAGCAGAATTCCCACGACATAAGGATGACTAGAATGCTATAATAGAATCAAGAATCCTCCCTGATTACAACAAAAGATGGAGTATATTTACACTATCTGAAAAAAGTAAACACTAACCTTTGTTGAAGTAAGAGAACAGTGTTTTCTGTTTATCACCAGAACTGTTAAAGTTGGCCTTCTTTTTAGCTGGGCTTGTAGATGGCTTAATATCTGAAGAAAACTCGCCATACGCGCGTTTCAGATGCAAAGTATCCGGACCTGTTGTAGTTAACTTTGATTCATCACAAATTTCATCAGATTGTGAGCGGTGGACTTCGCACTCAACAGTTTCAGCTTCCTGTTTCAGGGTTTTTGTGTTTTCAGTTTGGGTAGGATCTTTAACTGCAGTGCTAACCTGAGGCTCTGATTGATCTTCGCTTTTAGTGACTTTTTTTGCAAAGAACATTGAAATTGGTTTTGTTTCCTCGGTCTTCACTTGAATCTGTTGTCAGTAATTGCAAAATTCAACCTCATGAAACTTGAAACAATCTCAAATAAAACTCACAATCAC
Source organism: Drosophyllum lusitanicum (assembly GCA_032274825.1). NCBI lineage: Eukaryota > Viridiplantae > Streptophyta > Magnoliopsida > Caryophyllales > Drosophyllaceae > Drosophyllum > Drosophyllum lusitanicum. The sequence goes on along the minus strand of JAUEJL010011467.1, from coordinate 3,807 downwards.
CATCAAGAATAATATTACAATCGCATACGTGTAATGGATGATATCATCTGTAATAAAATCATGTTTTTTGAGTAGGGGTGGTCTTCCAGCCCATTTATATAATAACTCAACTCGGATTTTAATTTAATTATTACAAGTCAAGCAGGAACAGAAAAAATAGCAATAAAGGAAATGGTTCAAATCAGTCAAGCATGTCCAAAGTCAACAAAAATGACTAGTCTTCTAACAATTTTATATATAAGAAACTATAAAATTTATTTTGATTACATACGGTTTTTAAACATATTAATACAGAGAGAGTAATTACTTATCCAACCAAGTTTGACCCACACTTAAAAACCGCTTTAACCCAAACCCGTGCTGAAAACTGTTAGTGTGAATAATGTGACACCACTTACCAATCTTTAATATAAAAAGAGTGCAGATCTAGAAGCATACCTCCTTAATACACTCTGGTCCATCAAACGAAGGCTTGCCCATTGCAGGCGTCACAGGATACCAAACCTGAAAAAAAGATCAATTCTCAAGAATGTTATAAAAATATAATCATATAAATCTTACCATTTTTCTTCAGTAGATAAAAATTTTGTTACCAAATTACTACTCGTACCAAGTCTGGATCTTCATATGGTTTAAGTAATGAATCAAATTTGGAAGATGAAGAACCGTCTAGCCATGCATCAGTTGACTCCTTATTCCCTAAAATCACAGGCATCCTGTCTACAATACATGTTTTATCTTTAGAAAAAACCATATCTACCGCTTTTGAAGTTTAAAAAATAAAATACTCTACATCCCCTGGTTGTAAATGGTAAGAAGCTCTTATCCTTATGTGACAAGTGTACAAGTTCCAAATTGATTATTAAAGTAGACTTGAGCTATTCAATGTAACATACCCAGTATGAATTAGAATATCAAGAGAGGCTTGTGTATCAACCAAAGAAGACAAAACTAACCATGCAGCCAACCTAATGCTGATGAAGAACTTGTTGTCAAAATAGTGAAGGTGTATTGAATCTCCCCTGAAGCACAAAACAGAATCATTATCAATCATCCATATTCTGGATATTAATTATTGAAAAGATAAAAACTAACAATTACAACAGATAACCGTCAATGTATAAAACCACCATTATCTTGTTACCAAGTAGAGCAACCAGTTTCAGATAACAAGATTTTCACAGCGATATTGTAAAAAAATGTTTTTAAATCACGATGTAATAAAGTAATTAGCATAAAAACATACATGACTAAGGTTGCAACCAGCAGTTTAACATGCACAAAGTTCTCTTCTCCATTAGTCCAGTATATTAAAGAAGAAAAAAAGGGCAACTTTCATTAAATTTTTGAAGAAAGGTAAAAGTTGTTCCACCTTCAGAGTTCTTCCAAGAATCATAAAGAGCAGCAAAGACAAGAGGACGGTCATCTTTCAGATGAATATAGTATGGCTGCTTTTTCGATCCATCTTTCTTCCACTCATAAAATCTGAAAATGGTAAACAATGTTTACAAGAAAAGAACTTATGCAACAATGAAGGGTGGTAAGTGTGGAAGAAAACACATTATTTTTATGCTCTAGAGAGAGAGAGAGAGAGCGCGCGATGCCGCGATCCCCTTACTAACAAGGATTCCTCATATAATGACATCATGAATCTTTAAATACGCTTTAAGTCAACTGACACAAACATATACTGAACCCAATTCTAAAGATTTTGACAAAAAGAAAATTTATTATATTTATACAAAAACACTTGTAAATCTTTCTAAACTTGATACTTACCCTTCGACCGCAACCAGACACCTATTTCCAGGAAGAAGTCTGCGAAAAGAAGCCTTTTCACCAACCGATTCTGATCGAGCATTGAACTGGAGCACACAAAATCAGTCCATCTTAATAACTTTATAATGTCATGAAAACTGGAGCACACAAAATCAATCCATTATGTCATGAAGACTTTAACAAATAGCGAAAGAAAAAAAAAACAGAAGTGGTCTATTTGTGAAACGCATATCTACAGTGACTGGATTCACGTCCATCTCCAGAAAGTAAAATACAAGTGAATCATCAATTTCGCCTTAAACTTTAATCATAAAATCTAAAAACACTCGAAAGAGAAGGTATACACTGTTACTAGAGACATTAGTACATTACCATCCTATAATAGTCAGGTTTTTCGGTCTTCTTAGTGAAACTTGGAATAAGCCCCCATTTCATGCACTGCACAATGGCTCCTTGACCATCAGCTTCCATGTGTCTTCGAACAACAGGAACGTTTGACCCAGGAGAAACATTATATGCTGGGCGATAACTGAAATTTCATTCAAAATAATTAATTTCCAGCAAGTCCCTAATGTTAAGAACTACCTTCTAATGTTGTATTCTTCTGAATAGTACTTCAGCAATTAGCAAGTGTTTCTCTATCATCCAAATTATGAACACCTTTTCTGATGATATATCCTTGAAACGAACTACACTGTTGGTTGCTAGATGTCGAGTAATAGGCAACATGAGTATATCAAAGACCAATTTCTAGTCTTGTTCGGATTTTCTGGTTGCGTAAGCTAAAGTAAGAATCTAAAAGGAGTATGGCTCGAAGTTTTAGTTTTTTGCTGTTACGTATTTATGTATAACTGTAGTCTATAACATGTATCTTTTACTCTCCGGATCAAAGTGCATTCCTCTTCCAACATTCATATAGTTGATAGACATATGTTACAGGGAGTAATAAGCCTGAGGTTTGAGTATCAATGGTCACTCTAGGGGGGTGTTTGTCTTAGCGTATTAAAAACTTATAACCTTGGCTTATTTCTAATAAACTTATTTTTTCTGTTTATTTTCAGAGAAATGAAAATATGCCAAAATTATAGGTTTCTGAAAAATATGTCGAGGATAAGCTAAAACAAACACCCCCTAAACTAATTTGAAATCTTAATTTGGAATAGTTATCTTGTAACTGGACTATAATGGTGGAAGTGTGGAACAAATGATGCAGAGGTAATCAAGCACAAATCCAGATGGGGTTTCAAGTAAACCAGTTGTCATGATATCTTCTCTATTGGTTAATTTCGTTATTCTTAACTTGGTTGTTCTTACTTCCGCACTCTATGAAGAATACGCAAATTAAAAGGTAATATGTTAGACATGATTCAACAATATAAACTGAAATCGCCAAAAGAAAAGCAGTTGGCTACTGAAAATGGATCAAACCGCGAAGATGAACAAGGAGTTACCGGTCTGTATCGACGAAACGAACAGGGCGGTTACTGATGTTGCAAGAGCGAGGGATATCGTCTGGACGGAGAGAACAGCGACAACGGCCACACATGATTATTAGTTGGTGTTTGTGTGTGTGTGTGTGGTGATGCAACGGTAAGCTAAGTTTGATTGATTCGCCGTCTCGGAGTCGGAGAAATGGTCAACGGAAGAAAGGCGGGAATATAAGTAGGGTTCGCTCGCTGTTCCCTGTTTGGCTGTTTCAAGTTTTTTTTATCGTCAAGACGTCAACTACTCAACTCAACCGGCCATTACCACATGGCACATAGGGTGCGTTCGCCAAGCTCGATTAAGAAAATTATAGAGTTAAGAGTTAATTACATTTTTGGTCTTTTTCATAAAATTTCACATTTAGTCCTCATGCTTCATTAATTACGACATTGATCCTTGTGATTTTTATTTCGTTTCAATATTGGTCCTCGATCCATTTGAAAAGACAATAATGCCCCTATCTCTTTTTTTTATTCATTTTTCTTATTTATAAATAATAATAATTGTTATTATAAAGCATTAAATACAAAATATACTTTTAAA
>JAUEJL010011456.1:0-10011 GCA_032274825.1 Drosophyllum lusitanicum | reverse complement strand
ACACTAGGTTAAATACACGATCTAAGGATCCGAATCAAGTCTAAACTTGCTTAATCTACCTAAACATGCATATGATAACTTCTGTCCAACGATCGTCACGCCGTGAACGTTAATACTCCATAAAAACATTCTAAATCGACATGCACTCGGCATTTATGCTTTTCAACTGAAATATAAACATAGGGACAACAATAATTACCTCTCAAGATCACCAAAACAAATCCAAGGTCGAATCTTAGCCCATAATGGTATCACCGTACTTCCCAAGCCTTGCAAACGCTCACCAACGAAGCCTCAATACTAAAACACGCTCTCTTGCCTTAGAATCTCTCTAAATTTTGGCAAAGTAACAACTCAAAGTGTATAACTTGTGAAAAAAACGATTGTCACATGCAATCCAACACCCGTCGCGTCGCGACCGCCCAAGTTCACATGGCTTCTAGAGCATACAAAACTCTGACACACGTAATCTAACACGTGGCCTACCACCCCTACGCGTTGCGTCGCGATCTTCAGTTTTCAGCATTTTTCATTTTTCAACTTTTAATTCTTTTATTTAAATAATAATAATAATATTCCTTAATTATCATTATAAATAAATAAACTCCATAAATATTTTTTTTCTCGAATAAATGATATTACAATATTTTTTAAAAAATTCGGGCTGTTACAAAGAATCTTAGACCCAATTGGAATTGAGGGTCCATGGTTGCTTAAATAATTCGTTGTGCTGACTGAATCTGCCTAGAACATCTTTGGCAGACCTGCATGTAATCTCATGCTCTGCCTCTCATTCAATGTTTAGTTCATTCTTTTTGCAATTCCATTTTGCTCAGGTGTTTTTGGAACCATTTTTAGCATCCTGAGTCAATTTTCGACACAATAATCGATAAACTCTTTGCTGATGTACTCACCTCCATTGTCGGACTTTAAACATTTAACCTCTCTAGTTGAATCATCAAAAAATATGACATAATAGTGTGATTCCCCAATTGAAGATATTGATGTAGGGCCATACACGTCAGTATGAACCAGATCTAGCTTCTTAGCCTTTGGTATCGTTTCACATTTACAAAGCTAACCTTTTTCTGTTTTCCAAGGACACAAGACTCACAGAAATCTATAGTAACATTCTTCAAATTTCTACCTTTTGAAGCTAATATCTCCATCCCTTTCTCACTCATATGCTCAAGTCCGTGGTGCCCAGAGTAGAAGCTCTCGTATCCTCGAGCGTTGCATTTTCCCTATTTGCAAACACTTCAACCATATACAATGTTCCTAAATTCTATATTTAGCATCTACAAGATTTCCCTTTGTCACTTTCCACTAATGATCACCGAAATTAACATGGTAGTCTTCGTCGTCTAATTGCCCCGCTGATATCAACATTATGAATGTATCTGGCATTTTTTAATGTCCAATCCTCACTGAGAGATGTCTTCCCAACACCCGTAACATCAAGGCTCTTGTCATCTGCTAGTCGCACCTTCCCGCTGTAATGTCTATAATTCCGCATCATTTCTATGCAATGACTAGCATGAAACGAGGCACCGGAATCCATAATCCAAGATTCAATTGGACATTCAACGCTACAAATAAGTGCATGTTCAAAATATGTTGCTACATTAACTTCTTTCTTGTGTTTATCTCTGCGGCTTTTGTGAACCAATATCTTAAATGTCCGTTCTATTTACACTTCCAACATGTGATGTCTTTTCTAACTTTTGATTGCTCCATCTTCCTTTTCGATCTCCCTTTACCGTTACTCCCTCTACTGTTTTTTTGTCTTTGTCTTCTATGCTTTATAAGGAGCTTGAACACTCTTTTGCGTTCTTTCTGCGATTATCTTCCCTAAGGATTGAGTCACGAATTCTTGAGAATGTAATTTTGTAGCTCTGGATAAACTACTGACTGTAGTGATTGTACCAGATCAATTCTCGGGCAAAGAAGACAATAATAATAGTGCTTGAACTTCATCACTGAGTTTAATATAAACATAGACGAACAAAGATAAAATCGAATTAAATTCGTTTGCATGATCGGTAATAGATATACCTTTATTCAAGGCGTTGACCGACTATCAAATTAGGAAAACTTTATTCAAAGTTAGGGTTTTCCATACGTGTTGTACAACACCCAAATTAGCCCAAACGTTGTCTTCTCTTTGACGATGTTACACGTGACGTTCTTCGCCAATGACAACCTGATTGAACCAAGAGTCTATCAATCCAGCAAGTTCCAATCCTCCTATTTCATCACTCCAGGTTTATGTTCACATAAAGGTTCGTGTAGTTTTTCCTGTAGAGATAATCATCGATCTGTATCTTCCAGAAACTAAAATCGTGACCATCAAACCAGTCAATCTTCACCATCCCATCTTCAACCATAGCTCTTGGTACTAGTTGTTAGGAATTCAACACACACAGTAGCACACAGGCACAAATATAACACGTGAAACATTAAACAACATGAGATATTACTTGGTTCACATGATCAGGGTGATTGTGCTACATCCACGCCCGAACTAGAGAGATTTCATATTGATTTCGACTTAAGGTTACAATTACAGTTAGATGTATAAATAGTAGAAAATTGGACCTAAAATTACATACAGTCCTAGCCCTAAAAAAATTTCTTCCTGAAGCGCTGCCTCGGGGCTCACAATACTTATCATTCTCCGCTCTCCACAACTTAACAAGAAGCTAGCCTATCTCTCGAAAGGAAAACTACTTATATCATTTTTGGGGCTACAATTTTACAATAATGGGAATTCTTTTGAGGCTTTCTTTAGGCTGTGGGCTTCAAAGAATTAAAGGAAAAGAAAAGTGGGTCGGTGTTCTTTAGTGTTGACCAAAGGGGAAAAAAAGGGTTGCTATTTGATTGGTTTCTCGGCAGCTTTGTGGGAGCCCAAGAGAAGCAACAAAATCTTTTAGATATGGGTTTGAATCTAGGAGAAGCAACACACACATATATATCGAAAGTGTTATTATTTTTTTTTTGAAAAACGAATTTAGTGGGCTGGGTCCGTAGTGACATTCATATAGGGCAGTATGCAGGGAGTAATACCCTCAACCATTTTATCAGAAAAAACCCCACCGCCTAGACTCGAACACAAGACCTAAGCTATGGGGTAAAACACCATATACCACTAGGCTATAAGCCCTTTGGTGAACCGTTTTATTACGAGTATTGTAAAAACCAATCTTAGTCCTTGTTAAAATAAATTAATGGTCAATAAAATGACGGGCTCATTAATGACGCATTAATTAAGGGTATTTTGGGAAAATCAAGCCTCGTTTTTAATGACGGTCCACACGGACGTGAATATTGGGAAAATATATAAAGGACAGATCTCACGGTCGCAATTCATGACCGTCGCAATTCATGGTTGAGTTATGAATAAAACGAAAGGCCAAATATAAGACTATCTGATCAAATCAAATGAAGGGTTTGTCTTATATTTTCATCTAAATATCAATTCTCATTTGAATCTCTCACTGTAAATCTCATATACATGTAAGTAAAATTTTAAATACAACCATTATCTTGAATTACAATTAACAAAAAGAAAATCCAAAAAAAGAAGAAAAATCTAGCTTGTGTTTCCTCATCCCTTGATGAGGATGAGATGACCGACTTATTGGTCAAAAATAGTACGTACGTTGTTTCGAAAATTGTGGTGGTCTAATTACTCGTTACTCACTCATCTAAATGACTCACCCACCGACTCACTCACTCACTATATATGCAATATACACACATATATGTGGATGCCATAAGAACAAGAAGAAAGTCACCATAAATCGTGGCATTGGAAACTGCAACCCCAAAATCTTTACCCATTTATAGCACAACTAACATCCACTTGTTTACATATATTCTCTTCTAATTGAAACTTGAAATCACCCATTCTCGGTGACGATTTGTGCATAATAACTTTTTATCATACATAATAGTTAAGATTTTTTTGCTCTTACCAACCCACTACCTATTCGTCTCATCCACAAATTAATTGGTATAATGGTCCAAACGACAACCTTTTGTTATACATGACAAAAAGTTGTTATATACAAATTAATCATCACGTCTTCTATACGCATGCTTTCATTGCTTTGGGATGTGTATTAGATTATTTGCTTACAAAACTACTCATAATTAGTGTTTTTCATTTATATATTTTTAAAATATATTGCTTTGGGTGTATCCAATTTTTTGGGTTTTTCTCTAGTTTTTCATGCTCACCCCTTATGTGGAATAACAAACACGAAAATCATATACGAAATTGCCCAAAAAATAATTATTAGATTATCCATGAGTTAATTTCTTACAACTTAAGGATACCGTCTTTCTTACAACTTAAGGATAATGTCTTTACATACGATTTTTTTTAATCCAAATTATTAATATTCTCGGCGAGCATCACAATTTATAACATTAACACTACTTTAATCATATAGTTAATTGATTACTAGTAACTTAAATGTAGGGGTGAGCATGGTACCGGAACCGGTACCTACCGGTACCATACCGATTTTACCGAATACCGAATTTGGTTTAAAGACGGTACCGAATACCGTACCGAGTATTCATATACGGTAACGGTACCGGTACCGGTACCTATTTTACCTAGTTTTTTCGGTACTTGTCCCGAATACTGAATCCCAAATACCGATTTAGCAAAATTTCAAGTACCGAGTACCGGACCGAAAACTCTAACTCGGTATCGGTACAGTGCCGGTATGGTTCGGTATTTTCGGTATCCATGCTCACCCCTACTTAAATGACAAGTAATTAATATATGTCGATACAGAAATGTGAATAAGAATAAATTTTTTGTTATTTATAGAGTTTATATAGAATATTGACACACTTTTATAATGCCACAAAAAAAAAGTAAAAAATGATAAAAATGTTTAATTTAATCACGTAACATATGTGTTATAATTAAGGTGCAACAGAAAAATGTATAATAATAAGTTTTGTTAAAGCTACTGCAGAAAAACAAAAAAAAAATTGTCTAGGAAAAATATATTTATATTATTATATGACATAATAATAAGATAATATTTAAATATTTTTAAGTAGGATAAGGCAAATTTTATACCGGCGATAACCGAAAAATAAATTACTCGGACTACAATACGTCTTTTTTTATCTATAGCAAATACATATGCTAACCTACACTTAAATCTATACGTTCTTTTTGTCTATACAAAACTTGAACCTATGATCATAAACCATATGGAACATCTTTCAACACTAGGTTGCTGCTGGGCTACAAGCTCTCTTACAATATGTCAATATACAAAACTATTCATTGGCATATCGAATATTTCCAAAAATAAATATGTTGTGTATTCGTTTGATAAACTATAACCACAAGAAAAATAAGAGCAAGAATAAATACAAAATCAGCTTTTTATACAGAATATACATGATCAATCTTGATTTAGAGATTTGGTTGATTAATTGTTGAGATTACGACTGTATATTCGATTTATGTTAAGTGCATATATGGTCAGAAACTGCATATTTGATTTATGTAAAATGCATATTTGGTTGTAATCTCAACCATTAATCATCCAAAATCTAAAACTTATGATTGGTTGATAGATTTTGTATATAAAACTAGTTATGTACTAAACTTTACCCAGAAAAATAAAATATACGAGCAAGACAGACAATTTAATATAGACGATAAGAATATTTTTTTAAGAAGCATACATTAAGAAGAAATTTAAGTGTGCTAGAAATATTAAACTAATAAAAAAATTAAAAAGATATACATCACCACTAAAAATCAAGATCATCAATAATATTTCAAAGCAAAAAAATTATGTTAGAAATTTCCTATTAATTCTTTACGAAAAATTACAACAAAAGTTTATTAACAAATTTTATACATAATTTCAAGGAATTAGCTAGTGTGGAAAATCTGAAATTCCTAAGTACAATAAAACTTTTAACAAATTTTAATTTGGAATTAGCAAGTATAAAAAATCTAAGCAATTCGCAAGTACTCTAAAACTTTTATTCTTACCTTTATTATAGATACAAATTTGTTTTATAAAAATAAAAAATAAAACTTTTAGCAAATTTTAATTGGATATCCAAATACACAAGGTTTCATAGAAAATCTTCTAATATAAATAAGAGACTAACTATAATAAAATGTATTAGATAATACTAGCTATTAAATTTAAACAAAATTTTTAATTATCAAATCTTAATCATTCGTTTAGAAAAAATTAAAATCCATCTTTTACTTTTTTTTGTCAAATTAGATTCAATTTTGACTTTAGTTTAAATCAAAATTAATAGAGATAATTTCATATATAAGCTTCTTAAACTCTAAAATATTGTATTTGCCCACATTAATTTATAAATATTATATTTATCCTTTATAATATTTTAAAATATAATATTTAAGCAAATTCTTAGTTTTATCATTCTAAAATATTTCATAATCATTTTGAATTCTTTTATTAACACCAATAAACGCTTAACCTTATTGCCTTAATTGTAAAATAATAATCGATGACTTGTACAATAAAATAATCACGTCTATTCGTATCATGGTACCACATTTCTGCTATCACGCCTGCCCTCTTCCTCGCATCGACTTTTTCATCGCTGGTCTGACTGTTGACGATGTCTATTGTCATTTTTTTAAATTCTCATTTCATTCACATTTTATAATTATTTAATGTCTTTTTATTAATATTTAATATATTTTTACACCAATCCGTATATCACACATACATTTAATGTAGTTAATTGATAAAACAATATTCTCTTATTTATTAGATTTTTATTTAGGTTTCTATCAGAAATTTGTCAGAAATCAAAATTCCTACCACATGTTAAGAAGAACCTTTGACAATTAAACGAATTCTCCTATGAAGAAAAATAATATAATCCTTCTACTATTTCTTCCTATTTTATTCTCTTACTCATCACAAGATATCATGTATAATCATTAATTCTTTTTTCTCATTTTCTCAATTGATTTTGACACCTATATTAATTTTATGAGTAGGAGGATATATCACCCCTTTTTCCTCTGTCGCACTTTTTATCACTCACATATCACACTCTAATGGTAACATCTTATCACATTAAACTCTAAGAATCCGTAGTCATCACTGCTATAACTGATATCACTAATCGTTACGTCATCACTATTAACTCATCTTTAACCACCCACAATCAGCACACCTTACCATCGCTAGACTCACACAAAACTATATATTTTTTTAGTAGCAAAAAGAGATACGAAATGAGCAAGCTTCGGCATGGCTGAGAAAAAAATTATATATCTCACATATAATTGGTTGAAAAAAATTAAAAAAGTATAACGCTTGTTACGGAGTTAACAAGCTTCGAAATAATGAACAGACCAAAGATCATCCGCAATTGTTTTAATGAGCACCGGAGCTCGTGATTGAGAAAATCAGCTCTAAAATGAGCTCGTTATATGTCCATTGCGCACACTTTCATAGTCACACTGAAATGTTAGACGAGTCATTTTTAAATTTCATTTTATACAAAAATATTACACATTAAAATAAATGGTAGATTAAAAATTGGGGTTGGCTAAATAAACGTCCCTAATTTACTAAAAAAATACCCTTCATAATTAGATTTATTTTACTTTTCAAATTATAACTATTGTTTTTAATATGATAATTAATACAACTATACTTTCTAAATTTCATTTATATAATTAGAGTTCTTTTTCCATAAATGTAATAAATATTTTTTAATAATTAAAGAAGAATGCGGACTGTGGATAAGAACAAAAAAGGTAATTTTAGTTTTTAAAAAATGACAATCACAACTTATGTTTTCATAATTAACTTTCTATAATTTTCATAGTTACTTTTTAATTAATTTTTTAACTTTCTATACATGAAACAAGGTTACCATTTTAAAAATTAAAAATAACATTTTTTATTGTTATCTACAGCCCTTAGGGCTGTGGTGAACATTTTTCATAATTAAATAAACATTTTGTAATAAACCTTTTCAAGCATAAAAGAGCATAAATGCAAGAATATGACCAAATAATATTAAAATTATAAAAAAAAATTATTCAAGCATATTTCGCTATATCTATAACAGGTGTTTTCGGATTACAGCTGCAAAAGGGGCTCTGTGACGGATCCAATAAGCCGAAATGGTAGGCATTGGGTAATCTCCTAATTGTACCATCACATAATGAATATCTTATACATGTGAAATTGCAATAGTTTGACGGTATTAAATATGTTCCGGACCTTTCCAAAGAGGAAAAAAAGTTATCTCACAGTGAGTGGTTAAATAATGGAAGATTACTCCAAACTTGTTGTTAATCAGGACTCCTGTTATAGGCATAACCATCCTGTGGTGGTGCAGACTCCTGTTATAGGCATAACCATCCAGCTGCTATATTTATAATATGTGTCAGTGCAATCGAATCCGATAATTTTATATAATGTGTTTTTAAACCTTTTGATGATCACAATTTATAATATAGTAATATACGTGTCCATAAATAATTATTTTTTATAATTGAATTAATCAACAAATCAAATAATTAGTTTTGATCTAAAATATATACATATACATTCACTCATATAAATTGATTTTATAAAAACCTAGCTTTGAGGATTCATAAAATCATTGATAAGTTTTTAAATAAAATAAATTCTAATGAGTTTTAAAAACTTACATAGATTTTTACAGTTTCTTGACAACACATGTATATAATCAAATTAATATATCCAAGTTCAATAAAATATTGTGAAGTATAGGCTGTGAGATCCCGGTTTATGTTGTGACTTCCTATTTAATATTCTCTCTTGCAATCTCAAATAAGCTCTTAATCTAGTAAAGATATATAAAATTACAACGAGTTTGAGTGTTTATCTTTTTAAATTTATGGCCTTATTAGTAAATTAAATTACGAAATTAGAAATTGAAGGTTCTATGAAAATTTAAAGTTATCGCAATATTTATATATATTTACTAATAAGAAATCTAGATACCATATAATATTAATTATAAGATCATAAATTTAAATAAAATAAGTGTATATATTTAAAAAATTTACTAATAAGACCATAAATTTTAAAAAATAAAAATTTAAACTCATCGTACATCGTAATCTTTATATATTGTTGTTAAAGATAAATTTAACAAAAATTTCTTTGTGCAGGTTTCATTTATGAGCTAAAAGCTAAATTTCATTTATTTTTTTATTTATAAAAAACAATTTTAATATTTAATTATAATAAAAATGTTTATTACATAGAAAGTAATCTAATATGTATCTTATATTAGTAATTGTAACTAAAATTTACAAAAAAATGTAGAAACAATATTAACAAGGAATCTAGAAAGTAACACACTTGAATTTTTTTGATTTATGGTGTTTTTTAGGGTGTCAATTTAACAACACCAAAAACTTTTTTCGTGGAGTGTGCACACTTGTTTAAATCTATCGCGTTTTCGGAAATATAGGATGTCTTATGTCTTATTTTATATCTACAGGTGAAAATGTAATTTGAAAGATTTGATATCTGCGAAGGTCTGTGTAGAATTTTTATTTTTATTTTTAAAATATGTCTTATTTATTATAATTTTGCAATTTTAAATTAAACTGTGCAATTTGAGTAAAATTATCAAATATTTACATTGAAAACACCAATATCCAGGATCCAAAATAAGATAATACACAAAACATAATATTCAAAAAATAAAATTGTTCCACAATTTGCTTAATTAACATAACATAGTCACTAAAATTCCTACATTTGCATTAACTGTTCCGCAATTTGATCTCGCAAATGGTATATTCACGATCCACTACATTTCCATGTGGTTAGATCTCATCTATATCTCTTATAACTTAATAACCTTTCTATCCTATGTGGCATCCTTCATTAATCCATAATTTTTGAATCTAAGTTAATTAGGATGGGTGGATGAATGATGTGTCACCAAATTAGAAGTTTGGGCTTAAAGTGT
>JAUEJL010011445.1:0-10011 GCA_032274825.1 Drosophyllum lusitanicum | reverse complement strand
TGAAATTATTTTTTATATCAATAAATTGTTTGATTATTTTGCAAATATGCTATCTTCTAATATAAATAAAAAACTAACTGACATAAAATTTAGTGTATTATTCTAGACTTTGATTTAACAAATCAATTATAATTAGAGCAAATTGCATGAAAATCCACTGAACTTTGTCTTAGTTACCATTGTATATAATCAACTTTAAAATTTTAAAAATAATACAATTAACTTTCATAATCCACTCATTGTATGCAAATAACTTTTTTATGTGTCTGTTGTTTAGTTACAATTATATACAATGAACTTTTTCATAACTTCCATAGTATACAACAAGTAGCATACAATGCGAGGATTATGAAAGTTGGTTGTATTATTTTTAAGAATATAAAGTTGATTGTGTATAATGGTAACTAAGACAAAGTTCATTGTGTTTTAATGCAATTTGCTCTTATAATTATACAATGTTCACCATCTATTAACCCTGGGATCTACTAACCAGGTTTTACACCATTTAATTAAACCTATCTCATTTAAGTCCTCCCTTAAGTTACATGAAACCTATTATCTTTTAAATTTATCTTCTATTTTAAATTAAAGACTAACATTAATAAAATTTAATAGACTGTCGTAGTAATTGATTGAGAAAAAACTTTAATTATTAAATTTGAACAATTCATTTTGGTAAATATTAAAATCTAATTTTGACTTTTCTTTAATTAAAATTAGATTCAATTTTGACTTTAGTTTGAATAAAATTTATTAAGAAAAATTCCATATGTTTTTCTTAAACTTTAAAGTTTAAAATATTGTATATACTCATTTAAATTCTTCTTAATTATAACAAATAAAAATTTGACAACATTGCCGCTAATTTTAAAAATAATGATTGATGGTCTGGACTAGAAATACAATCACGTTTTTTCGTATTATAATATCATATTTCTACCGTTACATCAGCCCCTCACCGCGCTGATGCACCTAAAGCCGGTCCGGATATCGACGTCATCTGACATTATTTTTTAAAATTATCTTTTTTCATGTTTTATAATTATTTAATATATTTTTATTAATTTTCATATTTATCATGTTATAAATACTAATATTGATTTTTGAATTTCTATGTGCCATCTTCCCACTATACATCGACATTAAATAGACCAGATAAGTTCCTTTATTAATGGGCACAGGCCAAATTACCATGTTTCTAGTCCAACCTTCAATAGTCCAAGCAAGCTCCCTTTAGTTAGTCAAAACAAATTACATACAAAATTATTACTTCCTATATTAAATTTTCCTACTTTATTCTCCGCCTATTATATAATGATACTCGTAATTTACTAATTATTTTCCTATATTCTTTATTTATATTGCTATATAAATCATTTAACTTTCTCTCTCCTCCTTCAATTTAAAAGTTCTTAAATTTCAAACAAGACTACATCTAGACCATTCATTCTATCTAAATTAATATCAACCATCCAATCTTTAACCATTTCATTCTCTCTCATAATTTATTTAACTTTTCAATTATTTAAAATATACCATTATACTAACACGCTCTTTATACCAATATAATTTTCCATCCATATCAACACAAATTTCAAGATCTTATTATTTTTCTCTTTCCTTATTATATAAATATAGTTTTTTCTTATTTAATGTTTTTTTTAAATAATAAAGAAAATGATGGAAAAAAGAAATCAAAAAACTGACATGTTGCTAAACAAAAATTATTGAATTCCACGAATAACATATATACTATTATACTCTTGAAAGACATGTTGTAAAGCAGAAACAATTCACTGCCGCCGTATTACGCGGGTAATATACTAGTTAATTTTAACACTTATATTGATTTGGTGAAAAAAAGGTTTACTACGATGATAGATAACCTCTCAAATCATAAAATCTACAGTTACAACTACAACTACGATCCAAAAAATTCTCTCTTACGAAGAATCGCTGCCCCTTTGCTTTGGATTTTTAACCCAATTAATAATCTCAATTTAACATAAATTCTTGCACCGATTTGAAAACCCAAAGGAGACAATGTCTGTCTATTGCTAACTTGGTCTAGACTATATATTAAGCTAGTAATAAACTTTTGTAATCATACTCGTTAAATCAATCAATCTAGGAGTGTTTGGAATTACGTTTTGAAATTGATTTTTAGTTTTTATATTTTGTAAATGTTACTAAGGGTTTGATATTGTGTTTTAAAAACGTGATTATAAAGAAACATGTCAACATCTGTCTTTACAAAACGTGAAATAATTTCAAACACCATGTTATTTCGATTTTACTTATGCTAAAATAATACCCTAGTCAACTCAGTAACCAACTCGCTTAACCCGACCTAATTGCGTTTTCCAACCTGACTTGACTTGATCCTAGCCTACGTAGCTGATGTATGTGTACGACCCGACCCAATCGTTCTTATTTATACCTATGCCTCTGATCCTAACAAACACATGTAAACACTACTAAACTACTCCTAAATCTACACTTTTTTGTCCACAGCAAGACTTGAAACCATAACCATAAATCATGATTTCAAAACCTCTTGCGTATACTAAAGTGTTATCCCCATATATATTATATATATGGTACGGTGTACATGGGGAACAACAACCTTCGTTTTAATGAAGGCATTGAATGCAACACCAACTAACCTTACCTAAAGTTTAAGTCCATCATTTATTACGTGTATAAAATATGCAAATACTCATTGCAATCACAATCACAATTTCTTTCTTCTTCTTCTTCTTCTTCTTCATCATCTCTTTCTCTCTCTACGCAATTCCACGCACAAAATTGAAAAGGCTGCAGCTATCTTAATTTGTTTGTGGAGAGTTAATTAAGATTAATGGCCGACAAGAGAGAAAAGACCAGCAGCCCTACTGTGGCCACCGGAACTCCATGTAGGCAAGAAGACGTGGAGGAAGGAAGCTCCGTCGGTAGCATCCGAACGGCGGAGACACTGCTGAGGCTTTTACCGGTAGGCTTGTGTGTGGCGGCGCTTGTGGTAATGATTAAGGATTCCGAGACAAATGACTATGGTTCTTTATCCTACTCCAATATCACTGCTTTCAGGTACGTACTTTTATACTCCAATTACTTTTTCCAATTATGTTTATATAAATTATTTTTACTATGTATAAAATTAACAGGTTTATAATTAAAATTTAGTGAGTTTAGCAACATAATTAGCTATGAGAGGAGCTAGCTAGAAATATAGTTATTTAATAGGGACAAATAAGTATATAGTTAACATTAATTAATTACATGTGTAACAAAATTAGATGTTTGTTTATCTAAATTAATTGAAATAGAACCATACAGAAAAATGTGTTCAACAAGTTTAATAAAACCCTCTCGGCAATATATAGCTCATAGCTACACCATTTGTAGCTAGCCACTCACCCGTTTGTACTTTGTAGCCATGTGACTAGTAAATTTTTAGTCAGGTAAAAACAAGTTATATTCTTTTATCTGTTTTTTTGTTAGTTTAAGAGGATAATTTTTGAATAAAGATGCATGATTAAGAAGAGTAATTCAATAAATGCTCAAGTTTTTCGGCATGCATGTAAGCCAATTTAGTAGTTAATTAGTACAAACCTAAAAAGCGTTTTTTGTACTAGCATGGTACCCGCGTAATGCTACAGTAGCGAATAGTTTCTACCTGTTAGCATGCCGTGTTATGAAATATAGGATGTTATATTCGGCGAATAGATTCTGCCCGGTAACTTGTAGTTTCATCTCTTTCCCTTTTTTTCCATGAACTCTTTTCTTCTTCTTTTTTTTAAAACAACAAAACAGTCCTTTTCTTCATTTTTGGCGGGTAATAAAATGTGTAGTTACGGAAGAGTGTATTTATTGCGATTGTGTAAAGTATGAGAGATAAATTGAGGTTATTTGAGGGGTATATTAATAATTCCGATTGCTGAAATTGTAAAGGATTAAGTAAAATAGAAAAAAGAATTTTAAATGTATTATAATGTAGTATAGATTTAACATATGTATGTTTTCTTGTTAATTTAAGTAAATTATTTTTTTGATTTTATCCCTATTATTTTTAGTTATTGAAGATAAGTTGAATTGATCTATTTTCATGTAATTTAATATTGAAAACCGAGTAGGTTTATATCCATTTTCAAAAGGGAATTTCCGCTCTAGCAAGTTAAGTCGAGCTTTGTCCTAATACATATAGGCTAATCATTTCTTAAAAATTAAATTAAATATTCGTGTGATACAGGGGTTGGTTTCATAAAATAATAAATATTAATATAAAAAAACCAAATAATTATAAAACAAGAAAGAGATGAGAATTAAAAAATTGACAACAGACGATGTCAACCCCCAAACCAGCGATAGAAGAGTCAACACGTGGAGAAGAAAGGCGTGACTGCAAAAACATGGTATCATGATAAAAAGAGACATGATTGTATTTCTTGTAGAAGTCATCGATTTTTATTATTACAATTAGCGGCAATTAAGTCAGCTTAAGTGAACCCCTCCGACATTAAGTTGGAACTGGTCTACACGCTAAACCAAAGCCAGACAATCAGACATACAAGTATTTATTGGTTATACACTACAAGAAAAATGACTTTTTGAGGCGACACATTTTCGTCGCAAATACCCTAATTGTCGCCCCAAAAGGTTTTTTGAGGCGACATGTCACCTCAAAAGGTACGCCGCAAAAAATTTGTCCCAAAAACTTATTTGCGTAATTATGATATTTGTAAACCAAGATAGACAAAACTAATAATATATAAAATATTATTTGTCCCAAAATGATTATAAAATATTCTAAAATGATGAAACTAATAATTTGGTTAAATATGGAATTTTAAAATTTTTTAAAGCGTAAGTATGATATTTGTAAACCAAGAGAGACAAAAATGATATTTTAAGGTTTAATAAAATAAAACCAAAAATTTTGTGTAATCATTAATATATAAAATATTTTATATATTATAAAATATATTTTAAAATTTGACTACGTATATAATATATTTTTAGATTTTAATAGTAATTTTATATATAATACAATCTATAATACAGTTGATTATAATAGATTTAATATATACTAATAAATATATAAAATAAATGTAATATTTATAAATCTAAAAAAAATGTAAGAACCAATATATAAAAATTTTGTTTAGCGTTTTATATATATTAGAAGATGAGTAGGTTTAATTATATCCGAAATTAGTAACTGTTTATATATAAATTCAATAGGTCGATCAATTCACAGTTACTACGTACGTACGTCAAATTTGATCAGCAGGTTTATCTAAATCCTTGGAGCTAGCTAGCTAATGGGTATTTCCTGTGGACCTCATCGTCTAGGTTGTGTTCATCACTTGTGAATTAAGACATTTGGTTAATTGTCGATACTTTCGCTAGCTATCGGTTTCTTTAATATCTGAAGAAATCTTTGGTCTAGTTAAACACGAGTGCATGTGCATGAGTGGCCGGGTACCCTATATATCAAACGGGATAGGTGGAAAAATTAGTTAAACGGCCTCTCCTCGTACACAGTACACTGCTACTCACCCGTTCAAGACATCATCTTTCCATCCCACCGGTCTTATACATCCAGATGAAAGATGAATTCTTATCTAAGACAGCGAGGGGGTTTAATTTTAATTCTGAATAGAAAATTGTTAGTGAGGATATATAAAAATGATCATTACCTTATTAGTTTCAATAGAACAGAAAGATATAAAAAAAACTGACGTGGCAAGTAGGATGGATCGAGGAGTGGAAAGGTGACCCATCCCTCCACCCTGGTTACAAAAAATTAATTTAAATAATTATTCATTTTATGTAGTTAAGTAGTTAATTTCTGGTGGTTTAGTAACACATAATAGTTTAATTTTTTTGATAATATAATACGGTTTAAAATTAATGTTTTCTTGTTGTACGTAGAATTTCAAATTTATTCGTTTAATTAATTAGCAGAGACGATGATTTATAATTATGTAAATTTTGTTTAGCTGTGAATCACAATTCTCTTTATATAATGCAATTTTGTCTTTTAAAAAAAAGAAAAATGAGAGTTAATAAAAATATAATATTGAGGGTGATAATTAATATATACATATTCAGGTTTTTGGTGCATGCAAATGGGATATGTGCTGGTTATTCACTGCTCTCAGCTGCTTTTACGGCCGTGCCTCGCCCTATAACCATGTCTCGAGCCTGGACCTTCTTCCTCCTTGACCAGGTTAATAGTTTTCATCTCTCTTTTAATATATAATATATACTTTTCATTAATTGGGTTATATATACTTTTCAAGTTTCTTCGAGATATATGCATGCATATATATATAGAATTATATATATAAGTGTTTTTATATATACTTGACATACAGGTTTTAACATACTTGATACTGGCTGCTGGTGCGGTTGCTACGGAGGTCGCATACCTTACATACAAAGGTGATGTAACGGTGACGTGGAGTGAGGCATGTGGAACCTATGGCCACTTCTGTAGACAAGCAACTGCGTCGATCATAATCACTTTTGTGGTGGTGATTTGCTACGCTTTACTATCACTAATCTCGTCGTATAGACTCTTCAGCAAGTATGACGCACCAGTCGGGCATCGTAACAAGGGGATCGAGATCGTTGACTTTGGAAATTGAGAGTGCTAGACTGATCTTGAGAAATTGGGTAGGGTGCATGTTTATAAGTTTCCATGAAGAACAAATAAGATTGTGATGAATGATGATGTATAATTAATGGTAATTAATGTTCTTCATGTTAAAAAAAAAGTTAAACTTAGAATTTTATACCATATAAATGATCTTATAGTATTCGCTTGTCATAATTGTTATGGTATATTTGAAGAACTTTTATTTGTAGATGACCGGGTGTGAGAGGGTTTAGTTTTTGGGAGATGATCCGTAAACAATAGATTTTTGACATACATAACAATTAGTTGTTGTTTGGACCATTATACCCTTGAATATCTGGATGATAATAAAAGATAATGGGATTCTAGGGGTATAAAAGTCACAATTATTGTGTGTGATAAAAACTTATTGTGTACAAATCATCTCCCTTGGTTGTGTGTGTGTGCGCGCGCGCACATGTGGAAAAACCGGCTAAGATCTAACTTATCATAGGTTAGTGAGATTAATTAGAATGTTTGATTGTACATCAAATATATAAAATGGTATTTAAGAAAGAGAAAATAAAGAAAATCATTGGTCGATAGTCGAAGCTAAAAATATTAAGCAATAATTAGGAATGGATAAAATGTAAAAGTTGTACTAAAATAACATAAATAGACAATGTTAGCATTTTTTTTAATGTACGCGTGCTACTTTTTTTACAGCAAAATTCACACATTTTATATACTTAAAAATGTACATATTATTCACTCTAAAATTTGAACATATGATTTTAGATATCACCTTAAATATCGAACCGTGCTAGGTTAATACTCTTTGATTTTTAATGTATGTAGCTAGCAACGGTTAACTTATACATAGTAATGTGTTGTCACACCAACGAATCTTCCTAATAAGTAGATTTTGAATTAACTAAAATGACTCTCATTAAGGAGGTATATAAATGTGTAACACTATCTAAGTTAGTTGGTGTTAGCAACATACATCATTTCCTCTTCTTTTAATAGCATAAATGCAGCATTTTTTCTAAAAGTGGACTTCATATGACACCGGTCGAGTTTAAGTAAAAAAACAGAGGTGTTTTTGAGGAAATGCGGGGTGTGCGATCATATAGGGCCCATGTTTTAGATGGGGGGGGGGGCAAATTTGTATATAGTTTATTATATATAGATATAATGTTATAATTATTCAAAACCAACTTAATAAAATAAAAATAGTAGGAAACTCGTATTTAAAATAATTATTTCAAAAGCCCAAAAATAGATATTAGGGATTCAATGACAAAGATCTTAAGTCATGTTGTACTCATGTTAAAGTTGCACTTAAGTATTACGAGCGATCGGATCATGACGCAAATTAACTTTATATGTAGTTGAAGCTGCTTAACACGTTTTTACCCGGTGAAACTATAAAACCTAACAATGCTTTAAAATATCTGAAACAGGACGATTGTTTTCCTAATGCAAATATTGCATATAGAGTCTTGTTGACTATTACAATAACATTGACATCTACATAAACACGTTTTTCAAAACTTAAATGTTGAAGTCTTATTTACGGTCATAAATGTCACAAGAAAGATTTAGTAGATTGACAATGATAGCTATTGGGAACCATATACGGGAAAGTATTGATTATTTAAAGTTGATTCATAACTTTTATTCTAATAATGTTGGAAGAACTTCATGATTCATGTAACTATGTAAGATAAACTATTTATATTACTGTTCTTTTGTTTTTAATTATTGATATAACAAATATTTTAGTATCAGTAAATTTTTGCTTATATATGTGTATATGTATATAAAAGGTCCATTTTTCTTCTTCGCAAATTACCTGTATATATTTCACTTGCACATTTTTACGAACACGTATAAAAGGACTATAAAGCATATTTTTTTGATTCTAGAGCTTGAATATATTTTTGAAAGATAAATATTAATACTAAATATGAACCAAAAATACACAACAAAGACACCATAACATCACAATTTGCAAACCTAGACATGTGATCAAATTGGACAAAGAGCAACCAACTTGATATTATGGACATTCAAGTTTTTAATTTTGTTCCTCATATATGGGGTAATTAATTAAAGAACTTAGACTTTGTTATTTTTTTAAAAATCGAATTCATATATGATTCAACCTTCATGAACATTCAACTATAAAAAAATATCTAACCTTCAAGAACATTCAATCTTCAATAATATTTGACCTTCAAGAACATTCAATCTTGATAATACTTCATCTTTCAAGAATCTATCTTCAAAATATAAACATTCTAATTATTAAAAGATGACCTTTTAATATTATAAGTATTAAATAATTTCTAGGGTAAATGATTTGTGTTCAACAACAATTAGTTATACATAAAAATCATGATATTTTTACCGTTATAAACTTGTAAACTTTTCTTCTCATCCACATATTTAAAGATATTATTATTCAAATGCAATACTTTAATTGTGTATAACTAATTTTTATCGTACACAATTTTAATTATTATTCAACAACTCACTTTATCAAACAAAAAGCCCACCATTGCAAGTGGTTGTTTCGGATAAAGAGAAAGGCTCGCTTAGTCGCAAAAGGCATCACCCAAAGACTAGTCATCGAGTTTCATTGTCGGTGGTTAAACCAACAACGATTAGCATTGTTTTCTCCATTACAGTTTAAAATATTTTGCCACTCTCACAATTTGATGTAAATAATGTCTTTCTCCAAGTAAAAGTGTCTGATCAAGATCAACTCGATCATCACGTATACTCACGCCGACTAGGCATGAATTGAATATCGGCATGAGATGTCATTGATAGATTGTTCTCAACAAGATGTCGATCTACTCTACTCATTTTGAGTCATAATTCTCCACTAAAAGCTAGCTGATGAATATTGTGCGGTTACAAGTGCACTTGCAGAAACATGGCAAAGTGCAATTGTAACCGCACAATATTAAAGTGGAACGTTGAATATTAAAGTTAAAATCTAAACAAAATTTGAATCGAAGCAAACAAAGAATTAGAAATACTAAAAATGAAAATCGAAAAAAAAGTCCTGAATACATTTGGCCAAAATGGGTTGTCACGAAACACGATCAGAACCCCACACCGGAAAAGTGAGCTGACCCGAACCTAGGAAAAAAATAAATATGCCAACACAAAACTAACACGAACGACATAAACCCGATAACCCAAACCTCACCCGATTGACCGGCCTTAATCATATCTTTTTGTATTTAAACCTCACTTATGTTTCAACGAGAACGAAGCTTTTCAAAACCTTCTATCTCTTACCGGTAAAACCAACGAAACACAAATTTCCAAATTTACCAACCATATACATACATATATATATATATATAGAT
>JAUEJL010011444.1:0-22168 GCA_032274825.1 Drosophyllum lusitanicum | reverse complement strand
AAACTTAATCAAAATTACCATTTCAAGCTTTGTTTGATGTTCCAATCCATTCATATGAACAACAAGAACAATCTAAAGCATCAATTTCAGTTCATTGGGTTAATTTATGCTTATCCCATTTTTGACCTATAACACCCAAGAACATGAAAGGACTTGTACTCACTTGGCAAGGTAAAGAAGATGAAGATGACAAGAGTCTTGGTTTGCTACTGGATTCAGCCTTGGACAATCTTTCTTCAAAAGCTCAAGAACACAAAGAACACCTTCAACTCAAGTTGTCTGTGTTTGTGTTTGAGCAGGGGAACGTGATATACACAAAGTCATAAACCGACTTTGTTTTCAAATATATCCCCAAGGGTATTTTGTTCCCCTTTTCAACTTACAACTTGACCCTCGCTTACCCGTTAACGGGGATATTTTAGGAATCCTTACTTAAAATCGTTCATAAATTATTCGTCTTACTTACATTACTACTACTTTTATAATTTCAACATATAACTACTAAAACACACAACAGCTAAACACATAATAATAAACACACATACTTTATTATTATTACTTCACTCAATTTACTTACACGTATATACTCAATTACACTAGGCCCAAATCGAGGATGTTACAGTTGCATCTTTTATCATTTGTTCCTACTTCCTAACACCCCCATACACAAAGGGATTCATATAAAACATAAAATTTGCAGGCTACACCGAGGATGAGGAACTAACTATTCGTGATATTTCTTTTGGACACTTTCACACCTTTCTTACTCTTGAAATGAGGTTAGTTAGATGATAATAAGAGGTGCGTTGGCGACAACGAAAAGAAAACTAATCTATTTTTATTTACAATGCGTCATCAGGGTATGACGAGAGGATAAAAAAAAGAAAGAAAGTCGTCGCTCAAAGGGGGCAACGGGGAGAAGGAAAGCGACTGCCGACTGGTGGCGGAAGGAAGAGAAAGAAAGGATTTGGCAAGAACCTAAGGCTCTGTTACTATGTTAAATGATGAAAACTTCGTAAGTATTTTGTATTACATTGATAATCATTTATAGATTACAGAGGTATAAGAGAAACCCTAATATGGAACTCTAATGAACTCTAGCCCATCTATACAATTGGGCTGAGTCATCTTACACTAAACCATAATCTACATTATCTCTAATAGATTTGGCGTGAAAAACTCTAAACTTGATTAATTTTTTTATGATCTTGAACTTCACTGTGCATAATATACCTCTGCTCTTTTGGAAATTACTATCATACGTTTACCTTATTTGTATTCTTTGTTTTATTCTGCAGATGTCACGATGAACCTGTTCTCAAGTATAACATGAAATATATGATCATAGTTTATGCATGTTTCTTTCTTTCTTTTTTTTTACAAATGAGTGTCAGTATGCTTTCATTCATAAACGCCTTTACTCTTTATTGCCGTTATTTAGTCATATGTTGAATTGTAGTATATGAACAAAATGTTGCGGACCTGCATGTTATCATTATCATTAAATAGATCAAAATCCAAAATCAATTAATGAAGACTTGTAGTGACTGAATGTTTTTATCACTAAAAAGTTATGAATTTGTGACATTCTTTCTTACAAACTTATAACACGAATCATAACTTAAATGAGTAAAGAATTTGTGATATATTATGTTTCCGTGTCCCCGCTTACCTGACGCTTGTTTCGCCTAAGCATCAGCTTGATCTCTTCCTCTTTCTTATCAAAAAAATCAATCAAATCCTTGAAGCTGATGGCACAAAAGAACCATCTGCTGCAGCTGAATGTTGCCGAGTCAGATTCCACAACCTCACGAGCCTCTTCTTCATTAGGTCCATACCGACGGTACTCACACAGCATCCTACAGAAGAAAATGCTGAGTGAAACTAAACAAATAATGCCAAAGACTAGGAATAGGCCCCAGAAATTTTTTAGAGGGAGGCTTTTCCCATCAAGTTTGACAGTCTGAGAAGAGCAGAAAGTGGAAGAAAGCCATTTGTCATGGATTAGTTGTAGGTCTCCGTTTTCCGACAGTTGGAGGATTGCTGTTGATAGATCAATTGCTAGAGGAGAGTCTCTCGGGAAAGCCTGTGATTCAAAATGAATTTTGAAGTCAAACCTATTGATTTTCAGCTTCACCAAGGATATGAATTCTTGAAACCTTCCAGAAAGATACTCCTAACTACATAAGACTGATCCACAATTACTACAGATAGGAAAATGGGCATTGAAGTGAGAGGAAATCCAAATCAAATTCAACATATCATATTAATTAAGCAGATCAGAGGTGAAATAATCTAATTAATGATCTTGAATAAACATAGATATTAATATGTTTGTATTATTAAGCAACTATAAAATCGATGATTTCACCCTCAAACAATCAGATGATAACTTGTTCGCCTTCATCCAAACATCCAAAACTGAAGATTTACTGTATCTGAACATAATAATAATCAGACAAGTAGTTTTAATAAGCAATCACAAACACCCTAGATATCCCACATTTTGGTAACAAATTAGTAAACTAACAGGAAAAGGGTAACTTACAAAACCCCAACCACTTTTGGTAAACTCCTGACCGACAATCCTGAACTCGCACTTGCTGTAACGCATGAAAAGCTCGACATAAGGAAGCTCGTCAATAATGGCAGCAACACCACCGCCTTCTGGACCTAAACGAAGTGCGTTTAAATAGTCCACCTCGTCTCTCAATGGTTTGATCCGAGACTCCGGGATATTGAGTTCTCGAATCAAATAACCCTGGGAAAATGTACCCTCTTGAACTCCAATTGGGTCGTTACTTGAGATCAAGCTATCTATCCCTTCAATGCTTGTGGTCAGTTGTTGTACAGTGAGGATTGATGTCAAGCTAGCAGTGTAGCTTGAAGTAATAATCAACACTACAAACAGCCAAAGGATCAGTACGAACCGTCCCAACATACTCGCAATGTTCTCTCCTGCATTCGTATACATCGCAATTTAAAGTTTTATTTCTTAAAAAAATTGTGGTTCAGCCGTTCAGTCAAGTTCATACTTACGGTGGGAAAAAAACATCGTCGAGAAGCTAAACCTGAAATCATTAAGCAGTAACCGTCCACATATATCAGATACAATGACATTTAATACATAAGAAAAGAGTACTACAAGTGCATGAAACCAATTGATCATACTAACCACAAAACCGTGATAATTTGTTGCCTCGGTGGTCCACGAAATTCTTCATTAGTACGATGTTCAAGAAACCAAATAACGAATCCAACAAAAAGAAAGAATCCACCAGTGACCAGCCACATTTCAATAGTGAAAGGCCTCAGAAAGGCCCATGATTTGGGCTTCGATTTGTTGACAGGAACAACTATGACAAGCCCAGATTCCAGGTAAGGCTGAGTAAAGTCAACTATCCGCGTTCGGTTTGTAATGATAGTAATATCTCCCACTGCTGCATCATACTTCTGAGAATAGAGGATAAACAAGATAATATGTAGTTACTCTTAGACTCTGGACTTGAAGGTCATGATAATGTTACCCAAACCTAAAACTATGTATTAAGGCTCGCTTTACAGATTTAACACCAATATTTCCCTACTTACAACTATATTTTTTAAATCTATTTATTAATAAATTTATCCTCAAACATCAAAGATTTCATATTAAACTACTTCTAACTTTGTTTCTAGATTTCTATACTTAAATAGGTGAAATTTAGTTTAATTACACAGAAACTAAAATAGGAAAGAACACCAGCTTTCAAACAAGTACTTACATTTGCAGCAACAGCTCTCACAAGATCGCTATAGTTAGGATTTTTTTGTCCATCACCATATAAAATGTATTCTGAAGCAACAGGGTAAGGAAGCAAATTCACAGCAGCTTCAAAGACATCAATGCAATATCCCCTTACCCCTTTAGGTGAATGCTGGTCTATTGTCACAACTTCTTTGTAGCTATATCCATACGGCACAGCAACTCTCAAAAGCTTTCCGTTGTTCGGGAAAACCCATCCCCTAGGCTTTTTGCTCATTCCACCTGGCCAAATTACGCTATAAAGCTGTTGATGGCCAACAGAATTGTTGAAATGCTTTAAATAAGATGATTCTGGAGCAGCAAGTGAGAGACCTGAATAGTTTGACCAATATCCAATAGTCCGTAAACCAGTTCCAACCATATTTACAACATCATAAGCTGGATGCATCAAGTTCTTATCCTGGTCAAACTTAATCTCGCCAGTCAAACCCACAAATGTCGTGGCCAGGACTGTTTCTAGAAGCTTCTCCCCTTCGTTATAAGTCTGAAGAGCCGAAAGATGAAGCTTACTTCCCTTAGTAATGTCTTGGAGTTTAGAATCATAAGAAAATGTGATACTCCCTCCAGATTTCAAGAATCTGTCAAGAGCATGTGCAAGTAACCATACAGAATCATAAGCACAAAGAGCATATGAATTAAAACTAGTTGTCTGTTTGTCTTTAATACTCTTCCATTTAGTTGTAAAAGATTTCTTGATATCAGAATTTGGCGTATGTTGGCGCAATGACACAACCCCTTGTATGACATCCATCATCTTAGGATCTGGCGATTCTGATGAATCCAAAACCGCGAGAAGCCAATCTGTTGTAATCCAAACATAACCACTTGTCATCATCCCAAGCTTCTTTGCCACAGTGAAAATCTCAAGACCCGAGTCAGGATTTACATGAACTACATACACCCGAGATTCCATCATGTTGACTCCAATTAGTAGTTCAGTAATGTCACTATGAGATGCACCTTGGCTAAAGGAAGCTTTGTAAGAAATCTTGGCTCGTCTCTTTGCAAGGGCATCACCCAAGGCCAAAATCCCATTTCTACCATAATCATCGTCAACAAATATTGCAATAACTTCCTTCCAACCAAAATATAAAATAAAATCGGTTATAGCAGACATTTGGTAGTGGTCGTTTTGTGTGGTGCGGACAAAGTAAGGGTATTGATGACCTGAAAGTGTAGGGTCAGTTGCACCAAACGAAAGTAGTGGTACGTGAAGTTCATTCATGACTTGGGAAATTAAGTGTGATATAACTGAAGATTGGGGGCCTATCGTAGCCACCACTTCATTCTCCATCAATCGCAAAGCTAGTCAGTAAGGAAAAAACAAATCAATGGGACAAACTGATAGATCAGCAATTGCTAGAATGCTTAATTATCATATAATTAGTGAATTTAAAAGAACATAGCAACAACGTTTGTTTTGCAGCCTCTAGCTTTGATGAACCATGTTTTATAAGATTTTGGATAGCGTTTTTAGAGAAACATACTGAAAGGATCATAAGAGTAACTACATATGCACACTATTAATTTCTAAGATATTGGATGGCGTGTTTATACAATGTTGTGGCTAGAAAAGTATTCAGACAGATGTATTGATTTTTCCTTTCAAAACATGTGCTTCTATAAAGTTTGTTAGAACATATCTAACGTATTTCATATTGTATTAATAGGGTGATAGAATTCAACTAATGGAGTCAAAGTTCCAATAAGGTACCTTCCATGGTGCCAAGAAATCCACTGCAATTGGTATCATACGAGATAAGGTTCAATCGAGTTCCTTGAAGAATGGTGGGACTAGAGTTGACTTCATCAATGGCAGCTGCAATAGCAGGCTTTACAGAACGCCCAATAACCGAGTTCACTGAAAATAATGCTCCAACATTCACAACACTAGAACTTCTTGTAGAAGATGATGATGATGCTGTTGTTTTTCCAGTTTTACCCTTGACTGCCAAGGGCATTACCACAATCACCCAGATACCAAACACCAAGAAGATCACCCTGTTTATTCTCATTATAGTGAAATCAGTCTCTTTTAAATCTAGAATCTGGTTACTCTGAATGAAAACCTAAACACAAGATCATATGAGTAATTAAATTAGCCATGGTCAAAAAAACCACAAAGAAACTAGAAACCTTAATGAAAACTAAGTAACTAACAATAAAGCAAAGAAAATCTTCATAATTAGTAAATAAAATATTAAAATAAAATACTAATTAAATTGCAATAACTCTTCAAATAACAAAAACACATTCAGGTATTACATTACAAGAAGAATATAATGTAATATATATACTACTTCCACTACGCTAGTCATTCGTACTTTCTTAGTCACATACTAATTACCAAGAGAAGAGCGGCAAGCAGGGGTGGAGCCGACCAGCCATGAGTCGACAGCTGGCTAACCGCCAGCAAGCAGCCATGCACAACCAGGTTCGTCTTCCAAAGGCAAATGTAGAGAAGCCGATTAATCACAGGCGATAGCGGGAGCTGAAAAATGTTGAGTAAGGTGACTAGCAGTGATAATTGTTTTTTTTCCTTTAGTAAAAAAATGAGTAGAGTTCTGCCTTCTTAATATATTTCTTGCTTTAACTAAACCTACCCACCAGATTATCACATGTATGCAATATGTTTTGAACAAAGAT
This sequence comes from Drosophyllum lusitanicum, assembly GCA_032274825.1. Classification (NCBI taxonomy): domain Eukaryota; kingdom Viridiplantae; phylum Streptophyta; class Magnoliopsida; order Caryophyllales; family Drosophyllaceae; genus Drosophyllum; species Drosophyllum lusitanicum. The sequence continues at coordinate 15,717 of JAUEJL010011444.1, read as the reverse complement.
CCAGTGGAGCAACTTGGGAGTATAAAATGTGCGTGCATATATATATGATATACCCACGTGGTACGTAAACCAGTAATTGTATATATATATATATATATCAGGGCGGGAGTTAATTAAGGGGAAGGAGAGGAGGGAATATGCATGTTTTATTAAAAGTAAAAAAGGCGACGATATAATATAATAGTTTTCAGTAAAAAGTGTAAAGTTTCTGCATAAACTTCCAAAAGGAACTTAACATCAACTATTCAAACACAAAAAGGCAAGATATTGGGGAACCTAAACAAACGTACAACGAGTACTATTAAATAAGAGTAAATTACGTTTTTCTATGTCATCATGCATGAATTACAAAAATTAAGTAACCCAGCTAGCTGTGATCATAATCCTTCCGGTTGTTTCTTTACAGTTTAACATTAATTAGTTGAGTATAACGTTAATGAAAAGCATTTAGGAACATTTTATTCTATTCATACTTAAAACATAATAAATAAAAAAACAAAAAAAAACAGTTCTATGGCTAAAATTATGGTTAACAACACTTCATTCAAAACCTATAAAAATTTGATGAATATGAAAAGTTCACACGTGTACGTAGCTTTGAAAGATTCATCCATGTAAGTATTAGTCCTAGCTAGCTAGCTCCATCAAATAAGTAATTTTAAATTGGCTGTTTGGTTTGAAGTTCGATTAATAAAAAGAATATGGTAATTAATTAAGGGGAAGGAGTCCATTAATTAATAAGTTCTCAATGGTTTAGGTTTTTAATGATGTTTGGGAATTTTTTTACCCGGAAAGCATTGCTTTTTATTTATTTATTGAAATTATAGGCACCAATCTAGTAATCTTATAGTTTTTTTTTTTGGATAGAATATACATTTCTTTTTCTTTGGTGACGCGTAAACTATGTACGGAAGATGATATTTTCACGGATAAATTAAAATTTTCACATCAAAACATATAGCAATCTTGCAAATAAGTGATGTGCGTACACATGTTTCAAGAAAAAATCAATTTTTGTAGAAATACCATCTCTCGATCTGTATGTATAGTAGTTTGTCGAATAAGTTATCACTGTTTGTTGATATAGTTCATTGGAGGTGTCGCTTAATTGTCAAATGATGGCTGACATGAAGTTAAATGTTTACTCCTCTGTATACATTGTGATGATCTGATGATATGCCATTAATATGGAAGTGATGCTTAATTAAAAGTTTCAAAGTATGCTGGAATAGAAATAAAGACTTCAAATGTAAACTTTTGGTTGTTTTCTTTTTTTCTTTTTTTTGGGTAGATCTCTTATTTCATAGGTCTTTGGTAGAAGACGAGGTATGCACAAACAGTGTGGAAAGGCTGAAAGCGATGAACCCAATGATGTGTGTCTTGCAACATGAAGTGCGTCTTGATGCAGTACTAGTTGAGTCTAGGTAGACACAAGGGGATCTTGTGTGTCAGAGTCTTACAGATACTAGTGTGACCATGTTCATATTCAAGTAGTGGAGCCCGGTTAATTAGTGTCTTTGTAAGGTTTAAGTGTTGAGCGATTGTAAAGTCTCAACAGTTGGTTGGCTCTATTTGAATGAATTGATTGGTTTGTTTCATTGTGCTCCTTGTGTTCAATTCAGTGTTGTAACATCCTTCTGTCTGGGATTTCAGTTCCCATCATTAGTCATTGTGCATACATAACTTCAAAGTAATTGAAAATTATGTATATATGTAACCAAAATATTGTACCAAGAGGATCAATAGAGTTGCCTTCTAAGTTTACTTTAGATACCCGTTAATTAAAGTGTTCTTGGTTTTCCATTTTTGAGAAAAACAAGATTAATTAGTTGTGACAAGAAAACCAATTAGACCTTTTTCAAAATTTTGAACATGCAATAAAGTTTTGACCTAGTAATGATGCAGCTAGAGTGCGAACCTTCCATACACACTTTGTAACACAGTCATAAGTTAAAGAAGTAAAGAAATTTTGAGATATTAATGTTCCCAAGTCCTCGCTTACGGCTTACCTGAAGCTTGTTTCGCCTAATTGCTTAAAGTTTTCCTCTTTCTTATCAAAGAAGCCAATCATATCCTTGAAGCTGATGGCACAAAAGAACCATCTGCTGCTAATGTTGCCGAGTCAGATTCCACTGTCTCACGAACCTTTTCTTCATTAGGTCTGTAACGACGGTATTCACATAAAATCCCACAGAAGAAAATGCCGACTGCAATTAAACATATAATGCCAAAGACTAGGAATAGGCCCCAGAAGTTTTTTAGAGAGAGGCTTTTCCCATCAAGCTTGCTAGTTTGAGAAGAGCAGAAAGTGGAAGAGAGCCACTTGTCGTGGATTAGTTGTAGGTCTCCGTTTTCCGATAGTTGGAGGATTGCTGTTGACAGATCAACTGCTAGAGGAGAGTCTCTCGGGAAAGCCTGCGATTCGAAATGAATTTTGAAGTCAAACCTATTGATTTTCTGCTTCACCAGTGAATACAAATTCTTGAAACCTTCCAGAAAGATACTCCTAACTACACAAGAGTGATCCAAAATTACTACAAATAGGGGAAATGGGAAGTAAAGTGTGAGAGGAAATACAAATCAAATTGAATTTTGAAACATGCTAAGTTTGACCTCAAATATAAAACAATCTCTCTCTTTCTAGTCAAAATGCATTCTAAAAATTTGCTCCCTTAGTTAAGAAAAAGAGATATAGTTGATGGTTTTAGAACTCCCCTATCCAAATGTGCTTGAATAAGCATAAATAATATGATTTTATGATTAAGCAGCTATAAAATCGATGATTTTGCCCTCAAACAATCAGATATCAAAACATTGAAAACTGGAAATTGCTAATCGCAACAACCAGATATGCAGGTTTAATAAGCAATCACAAACTCCCTAGATATCTCTCGTTTTAGTAAAAAATTAGTAAACTACTAGGAAAAAGGTAACTTACAAAACCCCAACCGCTTTTGGTAAACTGTTGACCAACAATTCTGAACTCGCACTTGCTGTAACGCATGAAGAGCTCAACGTAAGGAAGTTCATCAATAATGGCAGCGACACCACCGCCTTCTGGACCTAAATGAAGTGCATTTAAGTAGTCCACCTCATCTCTCAATGGTATGATCCTAGACTCTGGGATATTGAGTTCTCGAATCAAATAACTCTGTGAAAAAGTTCCCTCTTGAACTCCAATTGGGTCGTTACTTAAGATCAAGCTATCTAGCCCTTCAATGCTTGTAGTCAGTTGTTGTACAGTGAGGATTGATGTCAAGCTAGCAGTGTAGCTTGAAGTAATTATCAACACTACAAACATCCAAAGGATCAGTATGAACCGTCCCAACATACTCAGAATCTTCTCTCCTGCACAGGTATATATATATATATCCCAATTTAAAGTTTTGTTCCATCAAAAAATTTGTGGTTCAGACAAGTTCGTACTTACGTTGAGAAAAAAACATTGTCGAGAAGCTAAACCTGACATTTTTAAGCAAAAACCATCCATATGTATCAGATACAATGGCATTTAATTCGTTAGAAAAGGTACTTTAGGTGCAAGAAACCAGATGATCATACTAACCACAAAACTGTGATGATCTGTCGCCTTGGTGGTCCACGAAATTCTTCATTAGTCCGATGCTCAAGAAACCAAACAACGAATCCAACAAAAAGAAAGAATCCACCAGTGACTAGCCACATTTCAATGGTGAAAGGCTTGAGAAAGGCCCATGATGTGCGCTTCGATCTGTTGACGGGAACAACTATGACAAGCCCTGAATTCAGGTAAGGCTGTGTAAAGTCAACAATCCTCGTTCGGTTTGTGATTATAGTTATATCTCCGACTGCTGCATCATACTTCTGAAAATAGAGGCAAAACAAGATAATATATAGTTACTCCTATTATATATTCTCTGGACTTAAAGGTCATGATTATGTTTCATGAACCTAAAACTAATAAGGCTCGCTTTACAGATTTAACACCGATGTTTCCCTAATCACAACTACTTTTATGAATTATATTAAATAAGAAATCATCCTCAAACACGAAAGAGTTCATATCAAACTTCTAACAGTATTTCTAGATTGCTAGACCAAAAACAGGCAAACTGTATTGCAGATACACACAAACTAAATAGGAAAGAACACCAGCTTTCAAACAAGTACCTACATTTTCAGCAACAGCTCGCACAAGATCGCTATAGTTTGGGTTCTTCTGTCCATCACCGTATAAAATGTATTCTGAAGTGACAGGGTAAGGAAGTAAATTCACAGCGGCTTCAAAGACATCAATGCAATATCCCCTTGCACCTTTAATAGACTGCTCATCTCTTGTCACAACTTCCTTATAGCTATATCCATATGGCACAGCAACTCTCAAAGGTTTTCCATTGTTCGGGAAAGCCCATCCCCGGGGCTTTTTGCTCATTCCACCTGGCCAAATTACGCTATAAAGCTGTTGATCACCAGCAGAATTGTTGAAATGCTTTGCATAAAATGATTCAGGAGCAGCAATTGAGAGACCAGAATAGTTTGACCAATATCCAATAGTCCGTAAACCAGTTCCAACTATATTTACAACATCATAAGCTGGATGCATCAAGTTCTTATCCTGGTCAAACTTTACCTCCCCAGTCAAACCCACGAATGTTGTGGCCAGGACTGTTTCTAGAAGCTGCTCTCCTTCAATAAAAGTATGGAGAGACGAAAGATGAAGCTTACTTCCCTTAGTCATGTCTTGGAGTTTAGAATCATAAGAAAATGTGATACTCCCTCCAGATTTTAAGAATCTGTCAAGAGCACGTGCAAGTAACCATACAGAATCATAAGCAGAAAGAGCATATGAATTATAACTAGTTGTCTGTTTGTCTTTAATACTTTTCCATTTAGTTGTAAAATTATTCTTGATATCAGAATTTGGTGTATGTTGGCGCAAAGACACAACCCCTTGTATGACATCCATCATCCTAGGATCTGGCGATTCTGATGAATCCAAAACCGCGAGAAGCCAATCTGTTGTAATCCAAACATAACCACTTGTCATCATCCCAAGCTTCTTTGCCACAGTGAAAATCTCAAGACCCGAGTCAGGATTTACATGAACTACATAAACCCGAGATTCCATCATGTTGACTCCAGTTAATAGTTCGGTAAGGTCACTATGAGATGCAGCTCGGGTGTAAGAAGCTTTGTAAGCAATTCTGGCTCTTCTCCTTGCAAGGGCTTCACCCAAGGCCAAAATCCCATTTCTTCCATAATTGTCATCAACGTATATTGCAATAACTTCCTTCCAACCAAAATACAAAATAAAGTCGGCTATGGCAGACATTTGGTAGTAGTCGTTTTGTGTGGTGCAGACAAAGTAAGGGTATTGATGACCTGAAAGTGTAGGGTCAGTTGCACCAAACGAAAGTAGTGGTACATGAAGTTCATTCACGACATTGGAGATTTGGTGTGCTATAACTGAAGATTGGGGGCCTATAATAGCCACCACTTCATTCTCCATCAAATGCATAGCTACACCATTAAGGAAAAAACAAATCAATGGCAGAAACTTACAGATCAGCAATTGCTTAAGACAAGGATGATTGCTAGAATGCTTAATTGTTATGTAATTAGTGAATTTAGTAACATGTGAAGAATAGAGCAACAACTTTAGTTTTGCAGCCTCTAGCTTCCATCATCAATAAACCAAGTTTTATAAGATACTGGATAGTGTCTTGGAAGAAGCTTACTGGAAGAATCATAGGAGTACCAACATTATGTACAACAGACCTAATGTCTAAATTCAAGTATTAGTCAAACTAATAACAAATTGTAAGGTCCTGTATTCTCATGTTATGGCTAGATAAGTATTCAGACATACTAATTTTTCCTTTCAAAACATGTGCTTTAAGTTCTAGTAAGGTACCTTTAATGGTGCCAAGAAATCCACTGCAATTGGTATCATACGAGATAAGGTTCAATCGATTTCCTCGAAGAATGTCTGGACTAGAGTTGACATCACCAATGGCAGCTGCAACAGCAGGCTTTACAGATCTCCCAATAACTGAGTTCACTGAATATAATGCTCCAACATTCACAACACTAGGCTTTCTTGTAGATGAAGAAGATGATGGAACTGTTGTCTTTACATTTTTACCCTTGACTGACAAGGGCGCCACCACCATCACCCAGATGCCAAACACCAAGAAGATCACCTTGTTTCTTCTCATTATGGTCACATCAATCTCTGCTAAAGCTAGAATCTAGTTACACTGAATGTAAACCAAAACACATGATCATATGAGTTATTATATTTGCTATGGTCAGTAAAAAACTAACCATAAAACAAAGAAAATATTAATAGTTAATTAAAAAAGGGCATTAGCAAGTGGTACCTGGTGTTTCCCAAAGTATTGGGTTCAAGTCCCCCATAGTAGACAACAAACAAAAATAGAAAATAATAATAAATAAATAAACTAATTAAATTGCATAAACTCTTCTATAGGTTGCTTGGATCTATGTTTTTCAATAGATTACCAAGAGAAGAGTGGCAAGCAGGGGGAGGAGCAGACCATCCATGAGCCGCCAGCAGGCAGCCATGCACAACCAGGTCGTTAGCCTTCCAAGGCAAATGTAGAGAAGCCAATTTACCACAGCCGGATATATAGCGGGAGCTGAGAATGTTGAGCAGTAACTCATAGGGGTTGATGTGAATAGAGTGATATGGTTTTTTTGTTAATTGAGTTCTGCCTCCTTCACTTCTTGCTCTAACTAAACTTAACCACAAGATTATCACATATATGCAATGTCTTTTAAAGTAAGATCCAGTGGAGCAACTTGGCAGTATAAGATGAGCATATTTGATAATAATTTAATGTACCCATACATGGTAATTAAACCAGTAATTGTGTGTGTGTGTGTATATATATATTCCCTGATATACATTAAGCATTAATTATTTTTTTTTCAGTAAGAAACTGCATAAACTTCCAAAATGAAGATAAATTATTCAAACACAAAAAGGCGAGATATTGGGGAACACAATAAACTATTAAATAAGAGTAATTTACATTATTTCATGTCATAAATTACGAATATCAACCCAGCGGTAACTCTAATCGTCTCGGCTGTTTCTTTATTGTTTAAAGTTTAGCTTCATTAACATAAAACATGAGGGTTTTTGGTTAAGCTTCACCTTTCGGCTTATTTTATGACTCGTAGACTTATAATAATTTGAAATAAGAAAATAAACCGAACTTATTAAAAATTAGTCAGAAAAATAGGCTTATGAAAAATTAGCCGGAAAAATAAGCACAAAATAAACTAAAATATACACCCTAAACATCTTTAAGAGTCACCATGTGGCTTGCACGTTTGATGAACATTTTATTTTATTCATACTTTTAAAAACTAACGGGCCCATCGATATCCATATTGTGTGTTTAAGTTCAGTAGTGAACAAAAAGAGAGTTGATTCGTACACAACAATTTTTAGCCATATGTAACAATATACAAACAGATTATGCACATGATACAAGTTAATGATACATAAGGTTATTGTGTATGACCATTTTTATTGTGTAAAGATCGCCTCCCAAACAAAAAATGTAGATTTTTAAATAAGATTTCAGGAACCTAGATTAAGGGGTGTCTATTTTGTCATTAAAACAAACTAAAGAAGGTCATTCATCCATACGTGTTCTTTCTCCCTCGATGTCTCCTCTCTCTAACCCTTGCATCATTCCGACGGACTTTGTCCACTTCAAATCCCAAGTCTATGGCTAAAATTATGGCTAACACTTCAAAACCTATAATAAAAATTCGATAAATATGAAGAGAACAATGTGTGAAGTTTCATCAAGGGCCCGTTAGTTTTTTGAACGTTTTTATCCGGAAAGCATCATATGATCTTATAGGGCACTAATCTAATTGCTTTTTTTTTCTAATAATTTTTTACCGGTTTGGGCTTTGCAATATAGAGAGAGGTTTGGGTGGTGTTTACTCTATCACCCCGCAATTAAAAGTTATGGGTTAGCCCTAATAACTTTGAAATCAACTTAAAATCACGAGGGAAGTTATTAGTGATCCACAACTTTGAACTTACAAAGTGTTTTAACTTTTATTCGTCCTTCCACATGAAATGAGTTGTTATATTGAAGCGAACTCTCCCGCACCCCACTCCACACGCTCTTATGGCTAAGAATGGGAAAATGGTGAAGAACGTATGGACCTTTTAATCATAACTTGGTAAAATTTCAGTATTATATGAGTTTATAAACCTTAATGAAACTATGAGATGCTATATGATTATTAAAAGATCGGTGGGTGAATTTAGAGAAAATCTTAAATGAGTCGATTGTTAAAAGTGTATGAATAACCTGAAAATCCTTTTTGATCTCTCCTAACTTTTCTTGGATATGAAAATATACTAACAAAGTATGCCTTCACTCCATATTTACAAAAACAAGCTCCTGGCTACATATCGAAACATGCAAGTTCCAATATGTCAAAAGGGAGTTAAACTCAGACTGATTGGCCCATCAACACAATTTTACACAGTATAACCGACTGCTACACGTAAATGATGCCTACTTTTTATCCAAAGCACAAGCAACAGGTAATGCATTTGATACTCAAACCACCCTCAAATAGTTCGTCTGAAACATTGGTTCCCCTTTCTTTCATGGCTACAAAAATGGTTTGAAGATCCTGTTTTACAAGTATGTATTCCGCTAGGTCTAGTACGGACCACCAAATCAAAACCCTAGTTTCTCAATTCTCATCCAAAGGATGATGGAACTCTTTTTGTCACCATATAAAACTCCTTGTGTATTCTAAAGGATTGTGAAAGTAATCCAACCCATTGACAAAACCCATGAATATCTCGAGTCATTAAAACACGTGTGAGACTTGTGCAAAACAGATCTTCGTATGCACAAGTCTCACATGAATCTAATGCCTCGAGATACGCACCGGAATTGTCAATGGACTAGATCACCTTCACAATCCTTTAGGGACAAAACATGGAGTCTCATATCACAACATAAAGAGTGCCAACATCCTACTGGATGAGAAGTAAGAGACTAGTTATTTTTTTTAGCCATCCTATAAAAGTTCAATCAAAAACTTACTTGTAACGCCATAGAAGCCCAAAAGAGTGTATGTGCAAATGTACAGTCTAACCCCTTTTTACGAAATAATCTAATCCTAACTTTAACCCATACTAACGTCATTAAACTGTAAAAGAAGTCTAATATAGAATGTACCCATACTAACGCCCTAGCTTTCTCAACAACCACTTCTTCCGTAACGAAGCATCCAATGCCAAAAACGTCTTGGCTTTTTTCTCATCTTCCAGAATATCACAACCATCCAACAAAAGCTCATCATCTATGTCAGGTATAGCTTGAAGTGCATCAACTGCTTTCTCTATTGCACCATCATTATTGTCTGTCTTCCCATTTACTAATTTTGAAACTACATTTGCCATATCATTAAAAGCTTCTCTAATATCATCACTTCGGGTTTTTTGCACTTTGCCACCACGTCCTAAAGCTAATGGCATCTTTCTTACCCGCTTTTTCTTGTTGGATGCCTCAGTTTCTTTAGGCGGGATTTCAGAACTTTCACCTATCACAGTCGCCTCTTTCCCCATTGGAGAATCAGAAATTACTTTTAAGTTCTCAGAACTGAAGCCTCTAAAAATGATAGACACGTCTTTATGGTGTCTCAAGACTGTACCCTTGTATGAAGCTGCATTAGGGTGTTCCTGTTTATCATACATTAAGAATTTAGCATTGATGATCTAAATGAAAATAAATATAACTATATATCAAACAGTGATTCTTACCTTGCTATAAGCCTCCCATGACTCATCACTAGCTACAACCATCTGAGAATTGTCGTCCCAGCTAAAACCATTTTGATTAAGAAGACATTCAACATCATTAAACTGATTCATGAAGTATGAGTGTCGGTTTTGTAGGGCCTGGTTGTCATAGTTTAATCTACATCTCTCGTTAAACGTGGTTGTAATCACCATCCAAAACTGGTCATTAAAACCACCAACAATCTTATTCCCTCTAACCTGCTCCAGCATTAGTTCAATAAAGCATTCATCCATTTGGGATGTCCAGTTACTATCTTGTTTTTCTTCAGAAACTGACACACTATTGTTACATTCACCTACAAGCAGATTAAAACATGTATAAAGCCTTCATTGAGAAGGTAAGTTATAACTGTAACATATGTCCATATCCTTCTCGAACTTGAAAATATAGAGACATTTGACCTCTTAAGTAAAATAATATCTTTTTATGAACAGATTATCATGAATTTCAAGCCAAACATACATACCTGTAATTGAGACAACAGCAGTGCGAGCCAAATGACTATATCGTCCCTCAGAACTACTTTGACCATATATAGAACACAGCTTATGGTAGTTAGGCATAGTTTTAACTCTGTAAGATCTTGCATCAGGATGTGTCTGCATACATAATACATCAGAAAAGAAACAAAAACACAAATTTAGCCTAGAAAATGGAACAAGAAGAATATTCACCTCAATGTAAGCATCCCAAACATGATCTTCAGCTGCCACCATTTCACGTGCATCATCCCAAGAAAATCCTGTCTCCCCTAAAAGCGTATTGATGTCATTATACTGCTTCTTCAAATGTTTGTATCGGTTCTTCAAGACATCTTTGTCATGGTTAGACCCAAAATTGTCATTGAATGACTTAGCCATGTCAATCCAAGCCTGAGCAACGAATGTTTGCCCAATTCTGTTTCCTCTATTAACCTGGTCTAGCAATAAGTCGATCAAATAACGGTCCATTGGTGGTGTCCAATGCGTTCTAGAGCGATCATTACCTACAGAAAATTTAAATATACGGGAGTCCATAAAAAATTTGCCATGTATGATTACCCAAAAGATGGTGTGCATTCAGTACAATATTTTGCTGATTGTGCATGCAGATAAAAAGCAATAGAAAATTTTAATTTTCGTCTTCATGGAAGAACCAAAAGCAGTTAAGTTCTGAAAAGAAATTCACGCACCAGATTTCGATCCTATATCTTCATCAAGGTACTTAGCCAAGTTATTACGTTGAGATCCATCAATGATAGCACTTCCAAATATCGATTCCAAATCTATATAATTTGGCATAGATTTTGCTCTATAAGATCGTGCTTGTGGGTGTGCCTGCAAACAATACAGATGATTACATTAGCAAGGGGGAATGATAAATTAATGCAAAATGCCAAATAACCAAAGCATTACCTTTATATAAGCATCCCAAACATCATCATTAGCAACTACCTTTTGCTGCTTTGCATCCCAGGAAAAACCATCTTGTTTGAGCAAAACCATTATATCAGCATAATACTTGAAAAGTTTCTTGTACCGATGTCTTAAGCCCCGTTTGGTAAAATGGGGGCCAAATTTTGCATTGAATGAAGTGAGCATTTCAGTCCATGCTTCTTTGGTATATGAATTCTCAACTTTATTGCCTTTTTCTCGTTGATCTAATAGTAATTTGGTGAAAAATTGATCCATGGCCGATGTCCAATCTGTCCTTGATCGCTCTGTACTGGATGGAGTTTGACTTCCTGCTCCATCACCTGAAGCAATAAAGAATATTATAGATCCTATCGTTGTATACATGTATGTGTGTGTGGTTGGTTTAGAAAAATTAAAAGAACACCTAAATTCGCATGGACTTCGTCTTCAACATCCATGTCATGACTTGAACGACTGTATCTTCCATCCGCAGTTGTATACTCATATATTAAACATAAATCACTGAAGTTCTGCACTGCTTTTGTCTTGTAGGATCGTGCATCCGGATGGGCCTGCAAATAACTACTAGTAAGCATCTAATTTGAATATACAATAGTACTCTTAAAAAGTTTTGGGTATTGAAAATATAGTTGTGTTGTGCACCTTGACGTAAGCATCCCAAATATAATCATCTGCAACCACCATATGGCGAGCTTCATCCCAAGAAAACCCACCTTGGCCAAGCATATTCTTGACATCGTTAAATTGTTTCCACAGATTTGTATATCGACTTTTCAGTACATCCTTATCATATTGTGATCCAAATTTTGCATTAAAGACGGCAAGCATATCATTCCAAGCTTGTTTGTTAAATGTGTGCCCAACCCTGTTCCCTTTTTGCATATGTTCCAACATGAGGTCTACAAAGTAGCGTTCCATCGTTGGAGTCCAGTAAGTTCTAGAACCATTGACATTGGGAACTTGGCTACCCATTGTCCCAGTTAACAATACGATAAAACCAAGTAGCTGCAAAAAACTAAGGTCGTTATTTGAACTAGAAAAAATCAGTCGATTATTAAGGGTATCAAAAAAGCAGCAAAAAATCAAAATCATGAGTAGAATTGTAGTATTATTAACATAACACAAATCTAAAAACGCCTATCATTTATGCTAGAGAAGACAAAATATGAATGAAATACGCAGGTACTTGATAACTTTAAACAACATACCATAAATATGTTAAGAACACACATTCTTCGCATACAATCTTAACAACATGTCATAGTACAAATCATCTTTTCTTACATTTGATCATTGGCCAGTCCCTTCATCTTAAGGCTTAAAAGCTTCAAAGATAAACCCTTTTCAGTTCTAAATAATTTTGTTTGTGGTAAGAAGCTTTAATTTTGATATTTTGCAAGATCTACAGGATTCCTCGGTACCTAAAATATTTCTGTGCAGCAATGTCAAAAATTCTAACCTTGGGTGTCCAACTATACACAGATGCCTATTAATGACATTCCTTTATGTTCAAGTAATCACAAAACATGCGAACATAGCAAATAGAGAGTGGTGGTAAAATATCATACGCATTAAACGTGAAGTTGCAAATCATTGCTTAGCTCCAATTTCGATATTTTAATTCAATTGAAATGCAGTAAAAGTCATAAGCTAAACAACACAGTCATACGCACCCATGAAATTAAACAAATCAATTAGAAATTTAACGCTTCAAAAGTGCAAAGTGATGCAAGACCTGGCCGCTTAGCCCCAAATCCCTTAAATTTATAATTAAAGACACAAATAGCATACCCATCACACTCATACGAACAATTCTGCACCAAATCCAACAATTTCAGAACGAAAATGTAAAAATGTTTCAACTTTGAACTGCAGATTCGGCAAAAGACAATCACAACCGCTTGATCTTACAAAATACCAAGTTACTAACTATGAAAACCCGCAAATTTAGATCATTTAATGCCGGTAAATCGGTGAGAAGAAGAAACAAAGAAATCGAGGAGCGGAAGAAAATAACTCAACCAGCAAGAGTAATATAAGTACTTACAAATGATGGTGTTTGTCGAAAAGGTCTAGAGCTGTGACGAAGGGAGCGATTGGGGAAGTGGTAACCCTAGTCCGGAATAAGGGCAACGCAAAGGGGCGGATGATGTTTGGCTACGAAGCCATTAACTGTTTGCGGTTGGATTATATGATTTGATTAGGGTTTCGTTAGAGATCAATTTGGGCCAAGTTTTGAACCCAAGAGGGTTCCAACACGAGTTTCCCTTGTTTTTGTGTATTTTATGGATTAGATGCATTTACAATTAAATTTGGGGGCGTATTTATTTTTTTATTTTTTTTACAATATTCATATTTACATATTTTAACACCTATACAATTAGAGGTTTGAAACTTGAATCTCGTCACTTTTTTTTTATTTCAATTTCCTCATAACTTTTTGTACGGGTCATGTATTTGTCTCCATTAATAAATAACGTATTTTGCTGTAATATTATATAACAATAACAATATTATGGTTAATCTCTTCTGCGTTATTTTCTTTTACATTTTACTAAAAACTCATGGGTTCGATTTACAACAATAACTACAGTTGTTCTTCAACTATCAATACTATTGCTATATTGACTTGTTATCTAATATGTTGGTTTAAAGATAGTGTCAGTCACTCGGGCTGCTAATCTCCTCTTCTCCTACTCATAAGAACCATAATAGGCACTCGCAATCATCCCTAACCTCTGTCTCTAACCTATTCATTTTCCTATGTCCTTTTACTTGAATGAGAATAGATAAGAGGCTCGTGGGACTTACGTGAGGGGCAGGGATGGCTATATTCCTGGGAGCGAACTCCGGACGAATATGAAGCGCATGGATACAAGTTAGGCCTTAGAATGAAAGACAATTCCGATTCCGCCTTATCTACGAACAAAGAAGCTATAATTAATGCAAATAGCCAAATATGAATCTAAACTTTTAGCTACAACATATGAAAGCAGCTGACTTGACCCAAAACCATATCATTAAGAATACAGATATGAAGTCCAAGTCCTTTGTCCAGAAATACTACCAAGCCTCAAAAGTGATATTGAAACAGTAGTTATAGTGCTATTTAACCTAAGATATTTTCTTGTGATATTTTTATTCTTGAAATTTTTTTCTTTCTTAACAAAGTTAGTTTTGAAAATCAAGTTATTTAATTCTTAACATTGGTTAAAGACATCCTACGTAGAGATGCACAACATGAATTATATCTACAGGGAGATCCGGGGATTTTTTTTCACTGGTGATACAAAAATATAATTAAAATATAAATTAAATAAATATAATTAAAATAAAATTTACGTCAAAAAATTTTTAAGTTTTATAATAGGAAAAACTCAAATTTTTACTCAAGAACCAATGTTTTAACAAAAATTTGAATCAAAATTTACATATAAACAATATTTCAAATTTCAATAGATAGAAAACTAACAATTTGGTACTCAAAATTTTTGACTAGTGACAACCCAAAACAGTGACAAATTTTGGATCCATAATTAACTCTACTTGATTGTACACATTATAGGATAAACTAAAAAAATGCTACAGACAAATTTAGAAGTAATAGGATGTGTTTCGCAAAACTAGTTGGAGTTACGACTGAGTCTGGAGCTGGAGCTGGAGCTAAGGCTGATTAATTGATAATCTCAAACCAATCCATAAGCTACTTGGAAAGACGTTTATTTTGGGGATTATGTTTTTAATAATTCCCTAAAGATTTTAACATACGAACGAGGCTAAGGGCAGGAGCTTATGAAAACTAAAATCTCAAGCCTCTATAACCCCTCATAAGCCCATTACCGAACACACCCGTATTCGAGGGACGGTAACGCCTTTTATGTGGACAAATGCTAATTTTCAAAGGATTTAGTTTTTGAAAATGTATAGAAATTGTCACTGCTTGCTATTGTATATACTAAACATTAAAAACTACCGTTTAGGGTGTGTTCGACAACAGGTTTGTGGAAGATTATAGGGGCTTGGAATTATAGTTTTCATAATCCCCGGCCCTCTAGCCTCGTTCGGGTGTTAAAATCTTGAGGGTATTATTAACAACATAATCCCCTAAAATAAAAGCCTTTCTAAGTAGTTTATAGATGAAGTTTGGGATTATCAATTAATCAGCCTCAGCCCCCAGCTAGTTTTGCCAAACACGTCCTAATGTGCTAAACTTTCAATACTTACCATTTAATGTATTGAACCTGATATGACGGGTCACATGCTGACGTGACACCGGTTTCGCTTATGTGGTAGTGACTTGTCTGCTAATGTGTTTTTACTGTAACACCGGAAATCCTGTTGCGGAAGCATTAAACAAACAAACTTTACATAAGGTACAAATATTTACAATCATCAACGAAAACATCTGTTCACAAAACGATACAACATTTGTCTTGGTGTTACAA